>PISX010001887.1:0-178313 GCA_004024625.1 Mellivora capensis | reverse complement strand
TTACCAAACTCAGAAGAAGAAGGGATGTGCACAGAAAGAACTTCAACAGAGAGAAAACATAAGAAAATACCAAACGTAAGTCAGAACTGAAAAATATAATAACTACACTGAAAAGTACATTACAGCGGTTCAAAAGCAAATTGGAAGAAACAGAAAAACAGATCAGCAAGCTAGAAAACAAAGCAATGGAACTCACCCAGACAGAGCAACAAAAAGAAAAAATATTTTAACAAGCGAAAGTCCCTTAAAGGACCTATGGGACAACATCAAATAGAATAATACACACATTATAGAGGCCCCAGAAAGAGAAGAGAGTAGAGGCGGAAAACTTATTTGAATAAATAATGGCTGAAAAATTTCCTATTCTAGGAAGGAAATAGACATCTAGGTCCAGGAAGCACAGAGAGTTCCAAAAAAGATGAATTCAAAGAGATCTACACCAAGACACACTATAACTAAAATGTCAAAAGATAAAGATAAGGAAAGACCCAGGAAAAAGAACTTACTACATGCAAGGGAAACCCATAAGGTTCTCAGTAGATTTTTTAGCAGCAACTCTGCAAGCCAGAAAGTGGTGGCATGAAATTCTCAAAGTACTTTAGGGAAAGAATATTCACCCACAGTGAGATTATTATTCAGAACAGAGGTAGAGTTCTCCAGCTAAGCAAAAGTAAAGGAGTTCATCACCACTAAACAGGCCTTACAAGAAATATTAAAGAGACTTCTTTTAGCTGAAAAGAAATGATACTGATTAACGACAAGAAACCATGCAAAAGTAAAAATCTCATAGCAAAAGTTAAACATATTATAAAAGTAATGGATTAATCACTTATAAAACTAGTAAAAAAGACAAAGTAGTAAAATTAACTAAAACGACAATAATTAGTTAAGGGATACATAAAATAAAAAGATGTAAAATATGACATCAAAAACATAAAACATGGGAGAGGTTTAAAATGTACAGTGTTGAAATGTATTCAAATTTAAGTTGTTATCAACTTAAAATAGATGGTTTTTATATAGAGAGAATGATATATATGAACCTCATGGTAATCACAAAGCAAAAATTTATACTAAATACACAAAAGAAAATTAGAAAGGAATCTATTGTGGCTGCATATAATAATTTGTTAATGAATACAATATAAAAAGAGGTAAAGTGTAACATCAAAAACTAAAAGTAGGGAGGGAATAAAAAGAGAGTTTTTGTATGCCATTGACATTAAGTTGTTAGCATAAAATAGACGGTTATAAACCTAAGATGTTTATGTAAGCTTCATGGTCACCACAAAGCAAAAACCTACAGAAGATACACAAAAGAAAAAGAAAAGAGAATCAAAGCATACAACTATGGAAAATAATCAGTTCACAGAGGAAAACACCAAGACAGAAACAAAGAAACAAGGGAATTACAAAAGGGCCAGAAAACAATAAGATGATAGAAATAAGTCCTTACTTATCAAGTTATCTGAATGTAAATGGATTAAAGTCCCCCTTCAAAGGACAGAAATTGACTAACAGTATAAAAAATAAGACCCAACTATATGCTGCTTATAATAGAGTCACTTCAGTTAAAGACACATAAAGGCTCAAAGTGAAGGGATTTTTTTAAAATTCCATACAAATAGAAAACAAAAGAAAGCAGCAGTAGTTATACTTATATCATACAAAATAGACTTTAATTCAAAAACTATAACAAGAGACCAGTAAGGTCATATGTAATAACAAAGAGCTCAATTCATCAAGAGGACATAACAATTGTAAATATAATGGCACCTAACATTGGAGCACCTAAATATCTAAAGCAAATATTCATTAAAATTATTAAATATTAATATTAAGAAGGGAGGGTGGGATAACAATACAATAATAGGGGACTTCAGCATCGCCACTTTGAACAATGGCTAGATAATCCAGAGAGAAAATCAGTAAGAAAATGATGGACTTGAGCTATACTTTAGATAAAATGGACCTAACAAACATAGAGGACCAGATGGTTTCACTTATATTCCACCAAACATTTAAAGAAAAACTAATGCTAGTCCTTCTCAAACTCTTTCCAAAAATCAAACAGGAGTGAACACTCCCAAACTGATTTTACAAAGCCATTATCCTGATAGCAAAACCAGACAAAGATACTACAAGAAAATAAGATGACAGACCAATATCCCTGATTAATATAATGTAAAAATTGCCCCCTAAAATTAGCAAACTATGGGGTGCCTGGGTGGCTCAGTGGGTTAAAGCCTCTGCCTTTGGCTCAGGTCATGATCCCAGGGTCCTGGGATCAAGGCCCACATCGGGCTCTCTGCTCTGCAGGGAGCCGCTTCCTCCTCTCTCTCTCCCTGCTTCTCTGCCTATTTGTGATCTCTGTCAAATAAATGGATAAAATCTTAAAAAAAAAAATTAGCAAACTGAATTCAAAGCAAATTAGAAGAATCATCCACCAGGATCAGTTGAGGACTTATCCCTTGGATAGAAGGACAATTCAAAATTTACAAATCAATAAATGTGATATGTCACATTAATAAAATGAAGAATAGGAGCACCTGGGTGGCTCAGTGGGTTAAGCCTCTGCCTTCGGCTCAGGTCATGATCTCAGGGTCCTGGGATAGAGCCCTGCATCAGGCTCTCTGCTCAGCAGGAAGCCTGTTTCCGCCCCCCACCCCGCCACCTGCCTCTTTGCCTCCTTGTGATCTCTCTCTCTGTCAAAATTAAATTTAAATTAAATTAAAGAATAAAAAATCATACAATTATCTCCATAGATACAGAAATTATTTGACAAAATTCAGCGTCCTTTCATGATAAAAACTCTCAACAAACTGGGTACAGAACCAACATATCTCAACATAATAAAGGCCATGAACGACAAACCCACAGCAAATATCATAACCCAATTTGAAAGGCTGAAGCTTTCTTACTAAGATGAAGAATAAGACAATGGTCTCACTCTTAACATCTTATTTAGATGGAATTTAGAGTCCATAATTTAGGACAGAATTTAGAGTCTATAAATAAACCCAAACATATACAGTCAACTAATATTACAAAGGAGCCAAGAAAATACCCAATGGGGAAAGGATCATCTTATCAATAAATGGCATTGGGAAACATTAGAAGTCCCAGCAAGGGCAATTAGGCAAGAAATAAATAAAAGTTATTCAAATTAGAAAGGAAGAGGTAAAATGGTCTGCTCCAGATGGCATGATCCTTTGTATATAAAATACTAAAGAAATTTAAAAAAAAAAAACTGTTAGAATTGGAGCACCTGGGTGGCTCAGTTGGTTAAGCATCTGACTCTTGATTTCAGCTCAGGTCATGATCTCAGGGCTGTGAGATTGAGCCCCACAACAGGCTCTGTAGAGATCAAGCCCCACAGTGATCTCTGCACTCAGCAGGGAGTCTGCTTGAGATTCTCTCCCTCTCCCACTGCTCTTCCCCCCAATCATGCTCTCTCTCTAAAATAAATAATAGGTTTTAAAAACTGCTAGAACTAATCAATGAATTAAGTAAAGTTACAGGATACTGCAAGATCAATGTACAGACACCAATTACACTTCTGTACATTAACAACTATTTGAAAAAGAAAAATAATCTATTTTATAATAGCATCTAGAACAATAGCAACCTTAGGAATGAATTTAACCAAGGTGGTAACAGATCTATGTAGTGAAAACTATAAGAATTTGATGAAAGGTTAAAGATGACACATATAAATGGAAGCATATGCTGTATTCATGGATTGAAAAAATTAATATTGTTAAAATGTTGATACTAGTCAAAGACATCTTCAGATTCAATGCAATCTCTATTAAAACTCCAATGGCATTTTAGAAAGAGAAAAAAAAATCCTAACATTCATAAGGAACTACAAAAGACCCTGAATATCCAAAGCAATCCTGAGAAAAAAGAACAAAACCAAAGGCAATTACAGTTCCTGATTTTAAACTACTTTATGAAGCAACTATATTACAAAGCAATATAGTAATTTGATTATAGTAGTCGAAACAGTGACATATTGACATAAAAACAGACATACAGACCAAAAGGACAGAATTTAGAGTCCATAAATAAACCCAAACATATACAGTCAACTAATATTACAAAGGAGCCAAGAAAATACCCAATGGGGAAAGGATCATCTTATCAATAAATGGCATTGGGAAAACTGGGTAATTAATCACAAAAGAATGAAAGTGGACCTTTATCTTATACCACTCAAAAAAATTAATTCAAAATGGAATAAAGACTTAAAAATAAGACCTTAAACTGTAAAACTCATAGAAGAAAACATAGCTCCTTTACATTAGTCTTGGAAATTATTTTTTGATATAACATCAAAAACAAAGGCAACGAGTAAAAATTAATAAGTGGGACTACATCAAACTGAAATGCCTCTGCATAGCAAAGGAAATAATCAACAAAATGAAAAGTTAGCATGCAGAATCAGAGAAAATATTGGCAAATCATATATCTGATAAGAGATTAATATCCCAAAAATATTGGGAATGCCTACAACTCAATAGTAAGAACAAATAATCTGATTAAAAATGGGCAGAGGAGGGAGGGAGGGGCAAATGGTGGAGAAATAGGAGACCCTGTTTCAACCAGACCCCTAAAGTGAGCTAATTATCTACCAGAACACTCTGAACACCCATGAAATCAGCCTGAGATGCAGGATTATACACTTCTGGATCTCTATGGGGGCAAAAGACACCAGTGGAGACATAAAGTGGAGTGGGAACTCTCGGACTGTTACCAGAGGATAAACGGAAGGGGAAGGGAGCCACCAGAAGTGACCCATTGGAAAGTAATACCCCAATATGAAAGTGCCCTGTGATTGGGAACCAGCATTAACTTGGAGTCTGGTTAAAAGCACTCAAAAAGAGCAAAAGATATTAAGGGGCAACTGGTAAAATCCAGTGGTCATGGCATAGGCTTAAGCCCACGGACCCAGGATAGCCACCAACAGCAACCACCTGTGCCAGAGAGAGTACAGCAGAACCTCCAGTTCCTGGTCCTAGAGCCCCTGGTTATGCGATGCTTGCATCACCACTCAGCTGGGCACACTCCCACCA
The DNA here is from genome assembly GCA_004024625.1 of Mellivora capensis. Lineage (NCBI taxonomy): Eukaryota > Metazoa > Chordata > Mammalia > Carnivora > Mustelidae > Mellivora > Mellivora capensis. Next base: position 173,235 of record PISX010001887.1, on the reverse strand, counting down.
GTGGTGAGGGAGTCTGATGGGTGCTCTCTAGTACCACAGCCTTTTGCACTCTGCATGCACTGCAGGACCAGGGTCTGATCGGTCACTCCCCGCCCATGCCTGAGAAAGTTCTGCATGGGCACTAGCCAGCAGTCTCTTGGACCAGCTGAGGGTCTGGACACTCCCAGCCAGTGCCTGAAGGTTCTCAGCCCAGTCTCTAGCTGGATTCCTCAGCAGCAGTAGCCACTGTGCCACTGAGCATACCGGCAACGTGGGCCTGGTTCCCAGACAGCAGTCCCAGCAAAGGCACCACTGAAGTGGACTCCCTAGATCAATATCGTTCACGGTATTGACACGGAGGTGCAGAGACAAGTGGGCCCTTCAGGTGACCCCTGAGACAGTGACTGGGGACACACACAGCCTGTGGGAGGTTGCGCGGTTCAGCGGAGTTTGCGGAGGGGGAGTCTGTGTGTTCAGGACCACCCAGAGGGGAGCAGGCTGAGGCTTCTCTCTGAGATGGAGGTCTGGGTGCAGTCTGCTTTCCACTAAACCTCCTAAAACCCTCAAAAAGCCATCAAAAACAAAAACAAAAACCTCCAGAGAACAAAAGCCTGAAAAACCAGTCTCAATAGAGCCCAGCCCATTGATAGGGAGCAGGAGGACTCAACCCAAGCAAGACTGCCTGAAAAACCACGCAGCAGGCCCCTCCCCCAGAAAGCCAGCCAAAAGAATGAGAGGACAACCACCACAGGGTCCCCATAAAACTATAAAACCCCAATATCAGGAGAAAACAATATATTAAGCTCCCAGTATTGCCCTAAAACCTGTATATTTCAGAGATACAGCTTTTTTGTTTAATTCATTCTCACGATTCTTGTTCTTTTAATTTCTTTAACCTAACTACCATTACAATTAGAGGTTTAATACAACATACTCCATAATAACGTTTTAACTTGAACTTTTTTCATACATATACCTGCGTTTTTCTTTTTCTTTTCTTTTTTTAAATACATATATATATTTTTTTAAAAAAAATATATATATATATATAAAAGCTTCAGGGTAATCCTTTTTCCCTATTCAATACTACCCCTGTATACAAACTAGTTTTAATCTCCCTTTATCTCTGGAAAGTTGAGTCCTTTAAAAGATAACAAGATACACCCAGGAAGAACCAAAATAAACTTCCTTGCCCACATCTAGGATTTATATCCACCCTCCCATCTTTTCCTCCTGTCAGTGTTTCTATGTATTTGTTTTTGTTCTGGTATTATATAAATCTTATTCTTGGGGTTCATTTTGACTGGGTTCTTTTTTTTTTCTTTCTTGTCAATTACTTTTGTCAGTTCCTTTATTTGTCCGTTTTGTTTATATACCTTATAAATCTTACTTTTGGGGCTCATTCTGCCTGGGTTGTCTTTTTTTTTTTTCTTTCTGTCTTTCTCTCTTTGTTTGTTTTTCTTTTTTCTTCCTTTTTGGTGGTGACTTCCAATTGCTCCAAGGTGTTCCAGGGTGAACCTTGCCTGGATGGTGGTTGATATATTCAGCCATTTATATCAGTTGATATAAATCCCCTCAACCACCTCTCACCAAAATGACAAGGAGGAGGAACACCCAACAGAATAAAAACTCAGAGACTGTGCCCTCTCCATCAGAACTATTGGATATAGACATAAACAGTATGTTGGAAAGGGAATTTAGGGTAACAGTTATCCAGGCAATGGCTAGGTTGAAGAAAACCATTAGTGACAACAGAGAATCTCTAAGGGCAGAAGTGAGAGCCACCAGGGCAGAAGTTAAAAAAGCTATCAATGAGACTGAATTTAATCTAACTACTCTAACACCTAGGGTAACAGAGGCAGAAGATAGAATTACTGATCTAGAGAACAAATGATAGAGAAAAAGGATCAGGAGGCACAGAACAAACAGCTTAGAAGCCATGAAAACAGAATTAGGGAAATAAATGATGCCATGAAATATTCTAGTGTCAGAATTATTGGGATCCCTGAGGGGGTGGAAGAAGACAGAAGACCAGAAGATATAGTTGAACAAATTCTGGATGAAAATTTTCCCAGTCTGGGGAATGGAACCACTGTTCATGTCCTAGAGGTAGAAAGAACACCTCCCTTCCCCAGATCAATGAGTCTAGAAAGACCTCGAGGCACTTAATTGTGAAACTGATGAATCATAATTTTAGACAGGAGCTTCTGAGGGCAGCTGGGGGAAGAGTTTCCTTATGTACAGAGAAAGGTCCATCAGAATAATGTCAGACCTGTCCACAGAAACCTGGCAAGACAGAAAGGGCTGGAAAGACATATTCAGGGCACTAAATGAGAAGAATATGCAGCCAAGAATAGTTTATTCAGTAAGGTTGACATTCAAAATGGATGGAGAGATAAAGATCTTCCAAGACCAACAAGGTTTAAAAGAGTACGTGACCACCAAGCTGGCACTACAAGAAATATTAAGGGATCTTCTATAAAAGAAGAAAGAACCCAAGAGAGACATAGAACAGAAATTTATAGAGACAATCTATAGAAACAGGGACTTTACAGGCAACATGATGTCAATAAAAAACATATCCTTCAATAATCACTCTCAATGTGAACGGCCCAAATGCTCCCATAAAATGGCATGGGGATGGGATGCCTGGGTGGCTCAGTTGGTTAAGCGGCTGCCTTTGGCTCAGGTCATGATCCCAGTGTCCTGGGATCGAGTCCCACATCGGGCTCCTTGCTCGGCGGGGAGCCTGCTTCTCCCTCTGCCTCTGCCTGCCACTCTGTCTGCCTGTGCTCACTCGCTCTCTCTCTCTCTCTCTCTGACAAATAAATAAATTTAAAAAAAATTTTTTAATGGCACGGGGTTGCAGACTGGATAAAACAACAGGACCCATCCATATGCTGTCTATGAGAGACCCATTTGGAGCCTAAAGATACATCCAGACTGAAAGTGAGGGGATGGAGAGCCATCCTTCCTGGATGGAGAACCAACCAAAATAAAGCTGGGGTAGTGATTCTCTTATCAGATAAATAAGATTTTAAACTAAAGACTGTAGTCAGAGATATAGGACACTACCTCATTCTTAAGGGATATATCCTTACCCATTCTTAAGGGGTATATCCACCAAGAAGATCTAACAACTGTAAATATTTATGCCCCCAAATTGGAAGCAGCCAACTACATAAGCCAATTGTTAATCAAAATAAAGAGTCATATTGATAAGAATACATTAATAGTAGGGATCTTACATGCCACTCTTAGTAACAGACAAATCATCCAAGCAGAAAATCAATAAAGAAACAAGAGCTTTGAATGACACATTGGACCAGATGTACCTAATAGATATATATAGAACATTCTACCCTAAAACAACAGAACACTCATTCTTCTCGAGCACATGTGGAACTTTCTCCAGAATAGACCACATACTGGGTCACAAATCAGGGCTCAACGACACCAAAAGATTGAGATTATTTCCCGCATATTCTCAGATCACAGTGCTTTGAAACTGGAGCTCAACCAAAAGAAAATGTTTGGAAGGAATTCAAACACTTGTAAGAGTGTTTGGAGATTCCTTAAGCTAAAGACCACACTGCTTAAGAATGTTTGGATCAACCAGGAAATCAAAGAAGAACTTAAACAATTCATTGAAACTAATGAGAATGAAGACACATTGGTCCAAACCCTATAGGATACGGCAAAGGCAGTCCTAAGGGGGGAAATACATAGCCATTCAAGCCTCACTCAAAAAAAAATTGATAATCCAGAATACACAAGCTCTCTTTACACCTTAAATAACTGGAAAATCAACAACAAATTAAGCCAGTCCCATGCACAAGAAGGGAAATAATCAAGATTAGAGCAGAGATCAATGAGATAGAAACTAGAGATACAATAGAACACATTAATGAAACCAGAAACTGGTTTTTTGAAAGAATCAGTAAAAGTGATAAACCAGTGGCCAAACTAATCCGAAAGAAAAGAGAGGACCCAAATTAATTAAATTATGAATGAAAGGGGGAGACCACGAAGAGCACCAAGGAAATAGAAACAATCACCAGACATTATTATCAACAGCTATATGTCAATAAGTTAAGCTTCCAAAACCGAATCAGGAAGAAATTGACAACCTGAATAAGCCAGTATCTAGTAACAAGATTGAAGCAGTAATCAAAAATCTCCCAAAAAAACAAGAGCCCAGGACCAGACAGATTCCCTGGGGAATTCTACCAAACATTCAAAGAAGAAATAATACCTATTCTCCTAAAGCTGTTTCAAAAAATAGAAACAGAAAGAAAACTTCCAGACTCTTTTTATGAAGCCAGCATTACCCTGATCCCCAAACCAGACAAAGACCCCACCAAAAAGGAGAAATTCAGACCAATATCCCTGATGAGTATGGATGCCAAGATTCTCAATGAAATACTAGCTAATAGGATCCAACAGTACATTGAAAAGATTGCCCGCCATGACCCGGTGGTATTTACCCCTGGGATGCAACGGTGGTTCAACATTTGCAAATCAACCAATGTGATAGAATGAATCAATAAGAGAAGAGAAAAGAACCACATGGTCCTCTCAATTGATGCAGAAAAATCATTTGACATGATAAACAGTATCTGTTCCTGATTAAAATGCTTCAAACTATAGGGATAGAGGGAACATTCCTCAACTTCATAAAATCCATCTATGAAAAACCCACGGTGAATATCATCCTCAATGGGGAAAAGCTGACAGCCTTCCCTTTGATATCAGGAACACCACAAGGATGCCAACTACCACCACTCTTGTTCAACATAGTACTAGAAGTCCTAGCAACAGCAATCAGACAACAGAAAGAAATAAAAGGTATTATATTAGCAAAGAAGAAGTCAAACTCTCTCTCTTCGGAGATGACATGATACTTTAGATGGAAAACCCAAAAGATTCCATCCCCAAACTACTAGAACTCATTCAGCAATTCAGTAATGTGGTAGGATACAAAATCAATGTACAGAAATCAGTTGCTTTCTTATACACTAACAATGAAAATATGGACAGAGAAATAGGAGAATAGATTCCATTTACTATAGCACCAAGAACCATAAGATACCTGGGAATAAACCTAACCAAAGAGGTAAAAGATCTATACTCAAGAAACTACAAAACACTCATGAAAGAAATTGAAGAAGACACAAAAAGATGGGAAAGCGTTCCATGCTCATGGATTGGAAGAATAAACACTGTTAAAATGTCTATATGACCTAGAGCAATCTATACTTTCAATGCCATCCTGATCAAAATTCCCTGGCATTTTTCAAAGAGCTGGAACAAACAATCCAAAAATTTCTATGGAATCAGAAGAGACCCTGAATTGCTAAGGAAATGTTGAAAAAGAAAAACAAAACTGGGGGCATCACATTGCCTGATTTCAAGCTTTACTACAAAGCTATGATCACCAAGACAACATGGTACTGGCACAAAAACAGATACACAGACCAGTGAAACAGAGTAGAGAGCCCAGATATGGACCCGCAACTCTATGATCAACTAATCTTCGACAAAGCAGGTAAAAATATCCAGTGGTAAAAAGACAGTCTCTTCAATAAATGGTGCTGGGAAAATTTGACAGTTATGTATAGAAGAATAAAATTTGACCACTCTCTTACGCCATACACAAAGATAAACTCGAAATGGGGAAAAGACCTCAATGTGAGGCAGGAATCTATCAAAATCCTAGAGGAGAACATAGGTAACCTCTTTGACTTCGGCCACTGCATCTTCTTTCAAGACATGTCTCCAAAAGCAAAGGAAACAAAAGCGAAAGTGAACTTTTGGGACTTCTTCAAGATCAAAAGCTTCTGCAAAGCAAAGGAAACAGTCAACAGACAAAGAGGCAACCCACAGAATGGGGGGAAGATATTCGCAAATGACACTACAGACAAAGGGCTGATATCCAAGATCTATACAGAACTCTTCAAACTCAACCCACACAAAACAGATAATCACGTCAAAAAAATGGTCAGAAGGCATGAACAGACACTTCTCCAAAGAAGACATACAAATGGCTAACAGACACTTGAAAAAATGTTCATCATTATTAGCCATCAGGGAGATTCAAATCAAAACCACATTGGGATACCACCTTACACCAGTTAGAATGGCCAAAATTACCAGGACAGGAAATAACATGTGTTGGAGAGGATGTAGAGAAAGGGGAACCCTCTTACACTGTTGGTGGGAATGCAAGTTGGTGCAGCCGCTTTGGAAAACAGCATGGAGATTCCTTAAAATTAAAAATAGTGCTACCCTATGACCCTGATATTACACTACTGGGTAATTGCCCCAAAGATACAGATGTAGTGAAAAGTAGAGCCATCTGTACCCCAATGTTCATAGCAGCAATGGCCACAGTCGCCAAACTGTGGAAAGAGCCAAGATGCCCTTCAACAGATGAATGGTCCATATATACAAAGAAGTATTATGCCTCCAGCAGAAAGGATGAATACCCAACTTTCTATCAACATGGATGGGACTGGAGGAGATTATGCTGAGTGAAATAAGTCAAGCAGAGAAAGTCAATTATCACATGGTTTCACTTACTTGTGGAGCATGAAGAATAACATGGAGGACATTAGGAGTTGGAGAGGAGAAGTGAGTTGGGGGAAATCGGAGGGGGAGATGAACCATAAGAGACTGTGGACTCTGAGAAACAAACTGAAGGTTTTGGACTGGGGGAGGGTGGGGGGTTGGGTGAGCCTGGTGTGGGTATTGGGGAGTGCACGTATTGCATGGAGCACTGGCTGTGGTGCATAAACAATGAATCTTGGAACACTGGAAAAAAATTAATTTGATTAAAAAAACAAATTAATTAAAATGGGCAGAGGATTTGAATAGATATTTTTCCAAAAAGACCTACAAATGGCCGTAAGTATATAAAAAGATGTTCAAAGATGTTAATCGTCAGGGAAATGCAAATCAAAACCACAATGAGACATTACCTCACACCTGTCAAAATTGCTAATATCAAAAAGACAAGAAATTATAGGTGTGGTAATGATATGGGGAAAAGGCAACCCTGTTCATATTGGTGGGAATATAAACTAGTACAGCCATTACGGAAAACAATATAGAGGTTCCTCAAAAAATTAAAAATAAAACCACCATATGATAGAGTAATCCCATTTCTGGGTACACACACAAAGGAAATGAAATCAGTATATCAAAGAGATACCAACACCCCTTTGTTCATTCCAGCATTATTCACAAGAGCCAAGATACGGAAACAACCTAAGTGTCTAACAGAGGATGAATGTATAATAGAAGATGCGGTGTACACACACACACACACACACACACACACACACACACATACATACACAATGGAATACTTTTCATCCATGAGGAAGAAGGAAATCCTGCTGTTTGTGACAAGATGGATGGATCTTAAGGATATTATACTAAGTGATATGAACTAGACAGAGAAAGACAAATACTGCCTGATGTGACTTATATGTGGAATCTAAAAAAGCTGAACTCTTATAAATAGAGACAATAATGATTTCCATGGGTAGGGGGGGTTGGGGAAATGAGGAGATGTGGGTCTAAGGGTACAACATCCAGTTATAAGATGAATAAGTTCTGGAAATCTAATGTTAAACATGGTGACTATAATTAACAATGCTGTATTACATACTTGAAAATTCCTAAGAGAAATCTTAAATGTTTTCACCACCAAAAAAAAAAAAAAAAAAAAGGAAAGGTAATTATGTGAGGTGATGGAAGTGTTAACTAACCCTACCATGGTAATCATTTCCCAATAAGTGTATCAAATCATCATGCACACCTTAAACTTATATAATATTATATGTCAATTATATCACAGTAAACTTGGGAAGGAAAAAAAGAATGGTCCCGATGGAAAGAGCAAGAGTTCAATTCCAGATAAATGAAAAGTCAACAAATTGAAGTCCAGAGTGTGAAAGGAAAACAAATTAAGAAAAATTACCAGCTTTTGTCTTGCCAAAAGCTCAGGTTCTTAAAAGACCTTCCTTTGGTTTATAAATCTTATGTTAGGAAAAGAGGTATGATATTGTAATTTATAAAAATATATATATCTGGTTTTAGTGTCTATAATTCGTGGCTCACAGATCCCAAAACCTTGGAATTGCCTAAGTGTTGAGAGTTATTAAAGTGTCTTTTGTTATGTTAATTGAGTAACTTTTAGAGGGCACCTATGGATGAGTACTTCTTGCCAATGAAGCCAACCATGGGATTAAGGGGTTGGAATTTCCAGTCCCACCCTGTGACCTCCATGGAGGGAAGAGGGACTAGGGGTTGAATCAGTTACCAATGGCTGATGATTTAATTGATCATACCTATCTAATGAAACCTCCATAAAAATCCAAGGATAGAGTCCAAAGAACCTGGCTTAGTGAACACCAGGAGATAAGAGGAGAGCAGCATACCTGGTGAGGGCTTGCAAGCTCTGCACCCCTTACCACCTATCTTGCCCTATGCATCTCTTCTATCAGGCTGCTCTGAATTTTATCTTTTATAACAAATCAGTAATCTAGTAAATAAAATGTTTGAGTTCTGTGAGCCATCCTAGCAAATTAACCAAACTTGAGAAAGAGGTCGTGGGAACCTGTGATTTATAGCTGGTTGGTCAAAAGCACAGGTAGCAATGTAGGCTTGCAACAACTGGTGTCTGGAGTGGAAGTGGACAGGGAGGTGCTGTCTTACAGAACTGAACCCTTAACCTGTGGAATCTGATGCTATCTCTGGGGAGATATTGTCAGAATTGAATTGAATCCTTGAACACCAGCTGGTGTCTGGAGAATTACATGGTGCTGTGTGGGAACACTCCCCCTTCACATATTGGAAACTGACTCTCAGAACCTTGTTGGGGGGTGAGTGTGTGCATATGTGTGAATAAAACAGACATGTTACATTTTAGAAGGAATCTTGAATCATGTAGTCTAACCTTGCCTATTGAAGATAAGAAACTGAGTCTCATGGAAGTGAAATGCCCACAGTCACAGAAAATTGAGAAAAAAAATCAGAACTACACTCCTGAGTTTCTAGAGTTCTCAGTCCCAGTGCTTTGCCCACTATACCAGACTATACATTGAAAGATACATATAAGTATCCATCACCTGAAGGCAAAAGGATTCCCAGAGGAGAAACTAGAACTAACAGCCTTGACAGTTCATTCTTACTCAGGTTAGCCTATCTCCACAGGTCTGTAAGACCCAGGTAAACAGAGCAAAAAGAGAGAGGAAAGCCCATTTTCTAATATGTAAATATCTACTATGTTGAATATGGAGGTTGTTTGTATAGACTGAAAACTTTTTTCCTTTCCCATTTCTTTTTCTAGTATCTAAAATCATATATGCATTCAAGGAGAAGCAAGAAGGCCATTTGCTCAATGCCAAGTTTGTTTCACAAAAAAGTAATTAGGATGATGACAATCGTGCCATACCAGGGAATTCACTCTAAAATCACATCTAGAGATGTGTTAAAACCATACATTCATCCAGCTGAGTCAGACATATTTATACCCTTGAAAATTCTACATGTGAATTTTTTCAAAATGCCAAGTGTAATGTTTAAGCTCTTTAACCTGTGCTGAAAAAATTGAGTTTTATCAGACAGAACTTATGACTTGACACACGTTAGGAAAACAGCTCCATCCTTAATGAAAAAGAAATCTCAAACAATATACACAATTTCAGTATATCTACAAATTAAATGCCTTTTCATTCCATAAAAATTAAAAGTAAAGCAATACAGAATATCTCTGATAAAAGTCAAGTCACAAATAGGCCACATAAAAAGTGAAAGTAGGCAATTTGATTTTTTTCTTTTCTAAATGAGAGAAAGACAGCACAAGTTGGGAGACAGGGCGCAAAGGCGGAGGGAGAGACAGAATCTCAAATAGACTCCTCCACCCTGAGTGGGAGCCTGAGGTGGGGCTCCATTTTAGGACCCTGAGATTGTGAACCGAGATGAAACTAAGAGTCAGATGCTTAACTGACTGAGCTACCACAACCTGACTTTTTTTTTAAATTAATTTATTTATTTTTATTTCTTTTCAGCATAACAGTATTCATTGTTTTTGCACCACGCCCAGTGCTCCATGCAATACAACTTGACTTTTTTTTTTTTTAAGATTTTATTTATTTATTTGACAGAGAGAGATCACAAGTGGGCAGAGGGGCAGGCAGAGAGAGAGAGGGAGAAGCAGGCTCCCTGCTGAGCAGAAAGCCCCGATGCAGCTCGATCCCAGGACCCTGAGATCATGACCTGAGCCGAAGGCAGAGGCTTAACCCACTGAGCCACCCAGGTGCCCCACAACTTGACTTTTTAAATAAGGATGACCTTCTACTCCAAATAAGTGCCCTCTAAAAAATGGCATGGCAATGAAGCTTTGTCATACATTGTGAAAGGTATAACATCTATATGCCAGTAATAGCACTTCATTTATTTTTATGGGAATAGATGTTCCCATAGTAACAAATTCGACTCAAGAATTCTTTTAGTTCGGTGTAGCATATTAACTTATACTGGCCCAATTTCACTTCTGTGAATGCCAATTGAAAAGCTTGCTAGTGCTATAGAAAGCATACTATGCAACATGTGATTTTCCAAGTTAGGATGCCAAAAGGTATCAAATTCAATATCCCAACATTTTTACCTCAAAATACTTTCTAAAAATCAAATCTGTAAAAAAAATTTAACCTCCTTTCTATAAAAGAAGAAAATCTTAACAGTTTGCCCCCCCAAAAAAAGGAAAACCAATAGCCACACACTTCTAATTAATCATTCTTTTTCTTCATGTCTTATTATCATCCATTAACAATCCCACTGTCTCCTCAAACTGTCACTGAACGCCCCCACAGTTACCACTATTCAAAAAACTGAGGGGTTGGCTTTAATGCAAATGGAGCCACACTGCAGACACCATGTGAGCCCATTTAGTCAGTGCTTATCTTCATTAAAGGGCCAGGCCCTTTCAGCCAAACCTTAACTACTTTCTGCAACAGGGGGACATAAGCCTAAGAATACCAGATCTTCCAGGTTTTCAAAAGAAGTTGGAAATCTACATTTTCCTGCAAAAATATCCTAATTGTTAAATATTAGCTTCTTTAAAAATTTGGCCCCAATGGGGTGCTTGGATGGCTCAATCATTCAGTGTCTGCCTTTGGTTTAGGTCAAGAGCCCAGCTTCCTGGGATCGAGCCCCGCATAAGGCTCCCTGTGCAGCAGGAAGCCTGCTTCTTCCTCTCCCACTCCCTCTGCTTGTGCTCCCTCTCTTGCTGTCTCTCTCTCTGTGTCAAATAAATAAATTAAATCTTAAAAAAAAAAAAATTGGCTCCAAAGTACATGCTTACAGCTGGATCCATCTGGCTGGTTTCCAGCTTGCAACCTCTGGCTCATATAGAAATTCCTATCCTTACAACATCATTCTGTGGCTAGAGAAGCCTGAGACGAATAGGGTGAGAAGGATGAAGACTAGTGGTGCCATGTTCACAGCAAATCACCATCCTTCGCCACTGCATTCAGGATGGACTCCTACCACTGCATCACCTTACCTGTGGAAAAGTCTGTCTACCAGACTGGACACTTCATGAGGGCAAACCCACACCTTTATTCATCTTAGTTTCCCCAGCATTTGGCACGTGAAAAGCACACGATAAATATATTTGAAGGAATGAATAAGTGATTGATAAATAAACACCAAATAATGTAATTTCTAGTGTCAATCCCTCCTACCTTCTTTCTCCAATATGGAACTCAGTGAAAGGAGTATTTCCAATGATACCACATTTCAATACTGAGCTGCTCTATAATGGAGTATAAGAAATGGCTGCTTGTATTAATGACTAAGTGAGTTTGGGGTCGACTTTGCAAATGTTCATTGCAGGATTAAAGTCAAGAAACAAGTATTTCAAAAAGCTTCTGCGAGACAGAAAAGTCTCAGAGGAATAGGAGTAGGGAATGTAGAAGGGAGTCCCCCTACTCTATGTGGTAACAAAAGATTCACAAATGCTTTGTAACCAGGTCGCGTCTAGGGGTACTAGATGCCTATGGGTGAAGTGGCAAGTGGAGGGGTTTGGAGGGGAAAAAGGATGCCCTAAGGAGAGCTGGGTGGTAAAAACAAAAAGGAACATTCATTCCATGATGTTTCTGTGCAAATGGGAATGTTTTCAGTACAGATTAAAAGGAGGTCTGATTTTGAATCCCTGTCATTTGTCAGCTAGCTGCTATTTTTATTCTATCTCTCTCTCTCCCATATACACGCTATTCTATATGCTTTGGAGTCTAACATTTTTCTTCAATACAATCTTCAGAACACAAATCTATACTCTATGTACCTATGTACATCGATTTATAGTCTTGGCTATAAGAAATACTTCTGAGTAACTTTTAGAGAACAACCCAGTGGGTACTTATAATTATTACCAAATAATCATAAACCATAAGTAAGGTTTATATCACATGTAGAGCTTGGCAATTAACCAGTGCAGACTTCATTTAATCACAGCAGAAGGGTTAGGGAGCTGACAACTGTGAATAATGTTCCAAGGATGATGTAAGAAAATATTTGAAATAGGAACAGCTCAGGAAATTCATGATGCCAAAGTAAGCAGGTGAGTGTATAAAGAAGAGAAGTTTGAGGGCCTGATTCTAGGCATAAAACATAGAAATATACTTACCAGAATGGATGGTGGGGTTGACGGAAGACTTGAGTTTTGGGTGTTCCAAACTAGGTCTTCAGTGTCAAGAAGTAAAACTCCTCTCACTGAAGAAAGAACAATTTTAGTTGAGACAATATTGTATATGAACTTCAGGGACAAGTAAAAACCAGGTTGTTCCTTTTTAATAGTTTAGATCTTGGCACAACAGATAAGGGAGACTTGCTTAGAAAATGGTGGGGTTTTTCTCTTAATTTTTCTTTAAAGATTTTATTTATTTATTTCACAGAGAGAGATCAAGTAGGCAGAGATGCAGGCAGAAAGAGAGGGGGAAGCAGGCTCCCTGTTGAGCAGAGAGCCCAGTATGGGGCTCAATCCCAGGACCCTGAGAACATGACCTGAGCCGAAGGCAGACGCTTAACCCACTCAGCCACCCAGGTGCCCCATAAAATGTTGTTATTTTATTCAGATATTTTACTTATATTGAGACAGGGAAACTGAAAGACTCCATAAAAATCTGCTTTTTCCTCTTTTTCCTGCTTCTGTTCTTACTAGGACCTGTACTCTCACTTTGCACATGCCTCATGGAACAGGGTATGTCTTCCTTGTAAGGGTCAAGAAGTTAAAGATTTTTTTAGAGTCCTCCAGCACAACAGATAACATCAAAGGAAGGGCCACGGGAGAATGACGTGACAAGGCCATCATATGTGTATTCCAGACCACAGGCACCAAACGTCTCAATGCCAAGACCTCCTGGCTCCAAGGAATAAGGGGCTTATGAAGGACACCTGCAACACTGTCCTTGTTCTAGCTGATTCCTAGATGCCTGAGAGGACATGCACACCAGACCACAATCCTCACTAAAAATCCCAGACCCCAAGCAAAAGACACAACTCTCTCCTTTTCCAAGTTTCCCAGATACTGTGTCTGTATCTGCTCTCTCTATATATATCTTCAATAAACTCTGATCTCTTCCTTCCTGCAGCTTGTGATTGATTTCTATCCTGCATGTCACCAAGGATGCTCTTGGCTGTTCCTGTGGGGCCCTCTCTGGGTCCTTGGACCTAGCCTGCTGGCATCAGTATTAACAAAATCTATCTGATTTTTATAAGACTCCAACATAAAATATTTTCCTCATTATTACATTTAAGACATTCCTATATTATTTCTTTTTCTTCCTTCAAGCATTGTTTACTCTTTTCAAGATTCCTGTAAGGCAGATATTTTTAAGTTTGTTTTTTTTTTTTCATTTTAATAAGGATGTTAAACTGAACTTCCAACTTATTTGGTTGATGCTAAGAATTATAAAAAATTATTTCCTCAGGCGCCTGGGTGGTTCAGTTGGTTAAGGGCTGCCTTTGGTTCAGGTCATGATCCCAGGGTCCTGAGGTTGAGCCCTGCATCAGGCTCCCTGCTCCGCAGAGAGCCTGCTTCTTTCTCTCCCTCTGCTCTGCTTACTTGTGTTCTCTATCTCTGTCAAATAAATAAATAAAATCTTTAAAAAAAAAGATTTCCTCTATGACAAAAAGTATCTTTGAAAAATGGGTTAGGACACCAGAGAGTTTACCTCTATACCAATATTAAAGAGCAATAAAGGTAAGACAGCAGATTATATAACATAATTCAAAAAAGGCTTACTGAATCCTTGCTAGTTACTACAGACTTCGATAAAGTTGAGACTATAAACGTTAATAAAGCCAGGTTTCTCCTGTGCAAGTATTCCCTAAGTCAGAGAGATAAATACAAATTATAAAATGATGTGAGTGGCATCTATACAATGTATGGGATACAAAGAAGAAACTGATTTTGCCTGAAGGGGAAAGGGAATCTATAAAAGCTAAAGAAAAAAAAAATAAGGATTGCCACGACTTGATCTGGTGTATGCACTAAAAACAGAAGCAGGATCTCTCTTTATTCAGCTGTTATCACTGGCCTGATTTAAAGGGATCAATGAGAAGCAAAAACCCCTATTTGATTTAAGTATTTTCCAAAACTCTTTTTCAATTGTGTATTCAGTTATCTTGTCCTCTATAGAAAATAAGCACCATGGATCAAGGATCATCTATCTTTAAGAAATGATGACCAGGTTACCTAGAAAGCTACAGACATTCAGAATTCTGAGTTGGCATGACAATAGAAATAGATTTTAGATACAAAATTTTGTGCAACTGAAACATACATCTAATGAAAGATCAATACACCTGAATTAGTTTCTCCTGTATATCCTAAAACTTTTGTTAAATTTGCTTAGAAATTCTCAGTTGCTAAACTCCTTTTTAGGACACCTTTCAGAAGTAAGCTCTACAACCATAAAAAGAAGACCTTCCTAAACTGTGGATTTAGTTTCCTAAACAATCTCACTTTGCCTGTTGCATACCTTAATCTCCATGCCATTCTTCCACTACCCTCATTAATAACCTTGGTGTTTGTAACTTCTGCTCAGTTTAGGTTCCCATCTTCTTCAGGTCATGACCTCCTAGCTTCATTTTTTTCTCAGATCCCAATATCCAGATTTCTAGGAACTTCTGCCTACTTGCTGTCCCCTTAGGTAGCCCCCAGCTAGTCTATACCAGCTTTGCCAAAAGGACTTCAGCAATTTCAGATTATAACAAGCCTCTTCTCCTTTCACTATTTTATCTGGCTCAGGTATTCCAACAAGATTCAACAACAAGAAAGAAGTATATGAGAAAGTAAACCCAGGATATCTGCACTGCTCCAAAATACAAAGATTCTTTCATGTTTTAGAATCTTTAGAACTGATAGCCTACTATCACTATCATCTTTGAAGGAAGAGTTTCTCCACTTTAGGAGCCATTGGTTAAGCTTCTGGCTCTTGGTTTCTGTCCAGGTCGTGATCTCAAGGTGGTAAGATAAAGCCCCATACTCAGTGGGGAGTCTGCTTCAGATTCTCTCCTCTCCCTCCTCCCCTCCCCCAATTTATGCTCTCTCTTTAAAATAAATAAATAAATCTCTAAATAAATAAATAAATAGTTTCTCCATTTCAAAGTCCTTTATAACCCATATGATGTCTAGGCCACTTTGGGGCTCTGTCTCGGCACACTGTCGTTTTAAGGAAACATCAGTCTAGCAGCCAAAATAATTGAAAAGCAGTTTAAAGTTTTAGTGAAGCCCTCAAAAAAATATCTTCTTTAGGAAGTAAGGAATTATACATAGTAAAATTTCATTAAAGCTTTTCTCTCTCTTTTCTCTTTCGTCTGTATTTGTGTTTGTTTATTTATACACACACACAGGCCTAGGTGATAACTGCCTGAAAAGATAGAGATTCTTTTCTCTTAAGAAAATGTGGGAATCAAAGAGCTTATAAAAATGCATCATTGTTGGGACGCCTGGGTGGCTCAGTTGGTTAAGCGGCTGCCTTCGGCTCAGGTCATGATCCCAGCGTCCTGGGAATCCCAGCGTCCTGGGATCGAGTCCCACATCGGGGTCCTTGCTCAGCAGGGAGCCTGCTTCTCCCTCTGCCTCTGCCTGCCACTCTGTCTGCCTGTGCTCGCTCTCTCTCTCTCCCTCTCTCTCTGACAAATAAATTAAAAAAAAAAAATGCATCATTGTTAGTATTGTCTCTCATTCATGGGTTTTCCTGTTTGGTAGCTGGTATGTTTCCCATGAAATCATTTCAGTAAAATATACTCCATGGACATCTTAAAAGCTAAACGACCCATGAAAGAAGATATCATAAAGAAATAAACATGAAGGAGTAGGTAATTTAATAGGACACCATGTCCCTGATGAGTTAAACTGTTGCAACACCAGTAACCAGACTCTTTTCTTTTTTAATACTTTATTTATTTGACACAAAGAGAGAGATCACATGCAGACAGAGAGCCAGGCAGAGAGAGGGGGGAAGCAGGCTCTCTGAGATGGGGCTCGAACCCAGCACCCTGAGATCATGACCTGAGCCAAAGGCAGAGGCTTAACCCACTGAGCCACCCAGGCACCCCAGTAACCAGATTCTTAGTAAACTTTAGTCTAAGATTAACTAGACCCCTCTTTAGCCTCTAAATCCCAAGTACTTAACCCCTCCTTGATGAGCCCTTGATTTCAGATCATAACTGGATCTTTCCAGCTATCCAAATTCAAACTTAGGACTGAATTCTCCGGAATTCTGCCTATCACCCAGTATCAGTTCTTCTTTGACCAAGATCTTCCCTGAACTTTTCTGAGCTGCTCTTTGTCTCTTGCTCTCTGGTTTTTAAGTCTTAACACCAGTCAATTTGCCTGTGGAGAATTACTGTGTTGGTTGCCCCAGCAGCACTATAACCGGTTCCAATTCATGCTTGCAGGTTCTACTTCTCTTTTTCTTATATGCTGCTCCCATTTCCCTAAACTATTTCTAAAATATCATGCTGTTCTCTACTTTCCCCACTGTTTGTGGCCTTTTGTCTACCAATACTCCTAAGAGCTCCTGATTGATCTATCCCAAATAGCTGCATGGCTAAAGGTCCATTCATACCAGGATGGCTCCTTTCTCATGCAGTCTAGAGAATGCTCAGAACCACAGATATTTAAGGAAACTGGTTTTCACCAGAGTATACTGGAAAGGAAACTAAAGCTGTACAAGGACTTTATGGTGGATATCAACTCACCATTGATAAGCTGAAGGGAGTCAGGATCTGGATTCAAAGAGGAGTTCCCCAACAAAAAATTCTGATGCAGTGTCTCAGCAATATAATCTCTGAAGTTACTAATTGCATAAACAGCAGTGGGTTTATCATCCAGTTCCACAAGACCATGGTTTTCCACCTTGTTGGAATGAAGGCTAATCAGGTCCCAGGTGGTATTGCTGATGGCTTCACCATTGAAGGTAACTGCATAATGAACATCTATGCCACTATGGATGGAAAGAGAGGACAGATTAGGCCCTGCTAAGGAAGCATAAAGAAAGGAGTTTTGAACCCATGGAGTACAAACACTACACCTAATGGGGGGTTGGGGGGGTCTCAAAAAGCATGGATTCCACCACCATTCTCTGCAGACTCTGGACAACCTTTTGCCATCCCTTCCTGCTTCCTAGAGAACAGAGGTTCATACCTCTAAGAACATGGAAAACGTTCTAAGGAGGCCAACAGAGACAACCCTGCGTTATATGTAAACACGTTCTTCCCCACCTTTCTCCCTGCTTCTTTCCTCCTTCAGAGCCAACAGTTCCTCTCCACTAATAGCCAGCCTCCTTCTTTCCCTATTAGCATTTCTCTTCCCGGATTTAAAAAAAACAAAACAAAACCTTCTAACTACACCCAACAAGGGGTAATCCTCTCATCTCTCTTTCTTACTGTTGTTGTATAGATTATGTACTCCACAATGAGAGGTGGGTCCTGAAGCAATGAAGAAGCTTAATTACTAAATTACTAAAACATAGTTATTGGGGAGGAAATATGAAATACTTGGAAATAAAGCAAATTGATGACTTGTGATTTTTTTTAATACCATGCTAGAATGTTTTCTAATATGACAGTTATCTAAGTCTCTCAGGAGATAGAATTTTGTTTGAAAGTCCAGACAATTTACAGTCCTGTAAAGTTTGATACTAAACTGTAATAAAACTATTAAGATGTTATCTGGGGTTTTTCTGGCCTGGTAGCAATGATGACTCCAAAGTTTATGATTTTACTACCCTAAACCTTTCCCAAATTGACTATATAAATTTCTGTTTTTCAAATGCTCTACTAACTAGCTTTCATTTTTCCACTGGCTCCTTCACTAATGAGCTGAATAAAACATTAGTGAGCTATAACAAATAACTGTCCGAGACTGGGCTTTTTTACTATTTACCTTTCCATAAGCAAACAAAAAGACTTCTTAGAATAAAGGGTAGAGTAAAAATACATAAATTGTAGTTGACATGCCATTTGATATTTTCTTAAATAATCGTTTTGGAGAAATAACACTAGACTATGAAATTTTTAAGCCAATAAAAATACTCCTTCTAGACTCTCAGATTTCTCTAACAACTAAAAGCTAACATTTTAAGAGTGCTTACCATGTGACAGGTATTTCATATGCTTTATCTCATTTAATCTTCGTAATAACCCTGAAGGTTTTATTATCTTCAGATTATTATTGAAGAAACTGAGCTTTAAAGAAGTTAGGAGACTTGCCTAAAATTTTAAAACATGTAAGTGGTAGAGTCAAGATTCAAACACAGATCAGCCTGACTCCAGCAACTGAATTCTGAACTACTATGCTATACTCTCAGCAGGTTTATTTAAACTATTATCCAAAAAATTCATTATGAGGACAGCTTTGCTCTAGTCATCACTCTGGCTTCCCACCAGTCTGTGATGAGACACAGCCATCAGAAGCAGGACCCAGCAAGTCACACCAAGATACTTCCGGAAGACAGAAGAACACTACTTGCCCAAAGATAAACACTCAAGAAAGACAAGCAATGGAAACAATTTGCCTCCTTCAGAGATTCTGTAGGAGTAAAATGACTCCCAAATCAAAGCATACAAATAATTTAAGCACTTCTCCCTTTGAACTTACTTATACATCATTATATATAATCAAAGAATATACGGCTTTTGTGATTTTGTAAAAAGATTTTGTTTAAAGTGACTGCCTGTCAATCTCTCCTTGAGTTTCCATCCCCAGTGTTCAGCATGGTACTTGGCACTGATGGGCCCCCAGTACCTACTAAATAAATAGAAATCTAAACTCGTCTGAATATAAAAAGAAAACTACAGTCTAATTAAGGTATTCACAAATCTGAACAAAAAGTATCAATGTAATAAGAATGATCTCATGGAGTCTAGGAAAAGGGATTAGTCAATTAATTTATTTCACTATTTAGTAGAAATCTTCAGACCAATGTACTGCGGCTTCCTTGTAAAAAGAGGTCCCTAGACTAGAGACGCCACAACAGGCTAGCACAGCTTGATGATACTGGCCATTAAAATCACCCAACTTCCAGGCACCTGGGTGACTTAGTTAGTTAAGCAGCTAAAGGTCTGCCTTCAGCTCAGGTCCTAATCCCAGGGTCCTGGAATGGAGCCTCTGCTCAGTGAGGAGCCTGCTTCTCTCTCAAAAATGGGTAAATAAAATCTTTAAAAAAAAAAAATCACCCAATTTCTTTTCTCTTATTTCAAGCTTGCAAAGGAAACTTTTGCAAAGTCTCTACAGAATTTCCTGTGAGGAAAGAATGCATGAGCCAGACAATGCAATAATTGGTCAGTTGGCAGATCTCTCGCTTTAAATAAATCAATTGGCATCCTAGACAATGCATCATATCTTATGATTTAGTAAGCATGAACTGGTCTTAAGAGACCTGTCCTTCCTGGGAGTACAGGACCCGTCCTGAGCCTGCTTCCTGCAGATTCATACCCTGAACTATAGAAGACACCATGAAAGTGACATCCCTCACCAGCCATACAAGTAGCCAGGCCTCCTTGATGTTTTTGGCCTAATCCGAGTAACTTCCATAAGATTTTCCTCCCAGATCTGATACGCTACCACTTCTAATGGGGTGGTTTAGGGGGCTTTAAATTAGTAACTGAGTATTTTGACATCCTAATGCTCTACAAAGTGGTAAGACATCAGCTTGTTGTCTAGAACTTCTTTCAGTCTCTTAATTTTTCATGTCAGAATATATTGATTCATGGGTAATTCCTGATCTTCTTTTGTAAAGATATAAATTCAGAAAAATATGCTAAAATAACCAACTGATGGCCCTGAGGTAGAATAAAACAGTAAGAGAGACACCTACTGGTCAGACCTTGCCACACAGTATGTGTCCCAAGACTCCAGCACAATGCTTGGCTCATAGTAGTTCAATTAACACTTTTGAAAATAATAAAAGAACAAATGGTCAATTTTATTCACTAATGCAGGCGGATAAGGCAACTAAATTTGTGCCACTTAAATGACAGTATGATACTCCCTACTTAATCTGAAAAATTTTGTCTCTAAATACCAAAGTCTCTAAACACCCTAAAGAGCATGCGCATACATTTTTGACTTCTGAGTAATCTTTTTTTTTAAAGATTTTATTTATTTATTTGAGAGAGGGAGAGAGAACAAGCAGAAGGAGGGGCATAGAGAGAGGGAGAAACAGATTGCCCGCTAAGCAGGGAGCCTGATGGGGAGCTGGATCTCAGGACCCTGAGATCATGACCTGAACCAACTTAACCAACTGACCCATCCAGGTGCCCAAAGCATAATCATTTTAGAGATATTACTTCATAACCAGAACCCAACCCTGAGGAAGTGCATGCTCTTTCCAAACTCTGTGGGATAGACCATGACTACATCTCCAGAAAGGTGAGCTTCTTGGGGTCTTTGCACAACCTATTTCATGCTAAGATAGAAAGCACTAATAAGGAAAAAAATGGGGGAAAATGTCTATGCCACTTAGCACTTGAATTCATGCCCATGCTATGCAGGAAATTAGACAAGGAGAATCAAAGCTTCACTGAGACTCTACCATGTTCCTTTCATGACTTTTAAATATCACAGGGGGAAGATCAAGAGAAATGTTCCTGGATCAAGAAATCTGAACAAATTAAGCAGTATGGGTTAGATTACTGGCCTTATCCTTTATTGACAAAATATAATCTGCCTCCCAACATT
The DNA here is from genome assembly GCA_004024625.1 of Mellivora capensis. Taxonomy (NCBI): domain Eukaryota; kingdom Metazoa; phylum Chordata; class Mammalia; order Carnivora; family Mustelidae; genus Mellivora; species Mellivora capensis. The sequence goes on along the minus strand of PISX010001887.1, from coordinate 151,991 downwards.
TCCCTTAGAAATATAAAAATAACACCTCTATTGTAGTCTACCTTGTTTAGCAAGGATAAATTCATTAAAGAAGATAAAATGCCTCAGAGATATGCTGCAATTCGCTACCATGTTTTTGTCCCGGAAAGAGAACTCAAAGAATTGCTGAAGGCATCAGGAAACCATCTATCTTCGGAGCCAAGAATGTCCCTATGACCCAAAACAGACTGAGTTCTGGCATGGTAAATGTAGCAGAGGGACATCTCAGGATGAGGGACAGAATAAAAGAAAGTCAAGAGCCCAAGGAAGTACATAAGAAGCAGACATTGAAAGACAAAACATAATCTGATTAAAGAAAACTGTCCGCTCTCCACACTCAGCACCTCCAAGTTAACCAGCCACCACTGTAGTATCCTCTTTCATCTTCTAAACTAAATGAACCCAGCTGCTATATGAAGGAAAATTTCTCTTTCTGACAGCTATTTCCAGAAACATCAATCACGTGGAGGTGAAATTTCTCCTTTCTCATTCTCTTCCCTCAAATGCCTGATAGGCTGTTCGACATATGCAGATTTTCAACATAAGAAATAATAGTATCATTCCTCATTAAGTTCAACCAAAATTAAGATATTTCAGAGAAACTCAGATATCCTATAAAATTTCTTCTTACAAAGCCTGGAGCTGAAGTTTTGAAGTATACCAGGCAGATGCATTACTGACTCAATTCAAATGGGTAATCTACTAACTTAAAATAATGTGTGCACCTGGAGAGGTACAAAGAAAATAGAAAATTCCACATGGATATAAATGCTTACAGAGAGGGAGAAAGAGAGTGGTTATGTATTATATAAATGGACTATTTCTGTGCCACACATTTATTCATCCACAGTCCAGAATACGAGTATACCAAAAAGTTAGGAATCAATTCCATCAACAGGGTAATAACTGACAATACTGAACAATTTTGTTAACCTAGGTTAACAATTCTCTCATAAAATCTAATGGCTTCATATTGCTATCTGTATCCCTATAGAGGACTGAGCACTCAGTCACTGGATATCATTCTTTTGGTCATAACATGACCAAAAACTCTCATAACCCTGACCAAAAGTCTCAGGGTTAAACATGAGAGTTTGGGTTGTCTTAATATTTAATCATGCCAAGAAGGCAACAACTAAACAATCAGGCCTTTCAGTTGAGTACTGATCATCAACATATATACCTATAACATATACACAGAGAACAGTTTACATACACTTAAAATACAGAAACCAAAATTCTGAGTACCTTGGTCAAAATATCTGAAACCTCCTAGTTATATAACTTATGGCAAATCAATTTGTTGGTCTCGGGCACTTCCAGAAGGAGAATAAATATTAATCCTCATTTTCACTATCTCAAGGGGATATTAAGAAAATAAAATGAAAAAATAAGAAAGAACCAGTAATTCGACAGATCTCTGAAAGCACTATTCATTAGATTCTGTGTTCCTAGAGGAAATAAACCGAGTTATTAATTTTTGTAGGCATAAGGTTTGTCTAATTAGTAGGCACTTAGTAAACACTTACTTAAATAATATAAATAAAAATGAGGAAGTCAGAAAGCTCTTTTCAAATAAAAAATGTTATGATGTAGTATTACTGTATGTCTAAACACGTTCATAGTTTACACATAAGTTTGCTTCATTAATTCTATTTACACATATCAATCTTGCAAGAGAAAATGAATTTTAAATAAATTGGAATCCAAAAAGAAAAACTGACAAGCAACCTCCAGAAAGGGTATTGACTATGTTTTTATATTATGCCTTTTCTAAAATTCCAGAGAGCAGCTGTTTTTGCACATGAACTACAATAGAGATCAGCTCTCTCCCTTTCATTTACCACTTAAAGTGACACTTGATTATATTATTGAATGACATAGTACCTTGAGAGTGTTTACATTACTGGTGGGTTTTATTCCTATTTCAAATTAAGTGTAACTCAAATACTTAACAGTCGACAGTCTATGACAAGGATCTGTATACTACAGCCTTCAAGCTAAATCCAGCCCAGTGTCTATGAGTTCAAAGATTTTATATTTTTAAGTAGTTGGAAAAATAAAAACAAGAACAATATTTTGGACATGTGAAAATTACACAAAATTCATATTTCAGTTTCCATAAATTTTTATTGGAATATAGCCATGCTCACTCATTTTCAGTGTATTATCTATATCTATATTCATCTGATAGCTGAGTTAAATAGTTGCAACAGAGAAGAAATGTCCTGAAAAGCTTAAAATATTTACTAATTAACCCTTAAGTAAAAAAGTTTGCCAACCCCCAATCTGTAAGGAGATGGATGCTAATATTGAAAGTTATAAAAGAATTGAGCCATGCTCCCTTGGACCTAGGGCTACCGAATTTTCTAAACTATCTTTTCAATCAGTGGACTGTATAAAAAATACCAAAAAGTACTCTACCTGCCATTTTCCTTGGGGGACCTGAAAATAAAAATTGAACATGTTAAGTAGAGTTTAAGACAGTTATAATTGTCACATCATTCATCAAAGTGCAAGTTCTTAGTCTATTTCCTCTACAATGTTTCTTTAAATCAAAATGTTTGCATGTATTAGATGTTCTTAGTCTATTTCCTCTACAATGTTTCTTTAAATCAAAATGTTTGCATAGTATTAGATGTTGACAAACTGATGTAGATTGAAAGTAGCAAACAAAAGGGGAGACAAGATTCTACTTTAAAACTGACAATATTTACTATCTTTAAACTGACAATATTTACTATCTGTAAACCATTCAATAAGGTTTTCTCTTTATAAATATGTTTGTGTTTGTTTGTTTGTTTGTTTGTTTTTTCAGTAGATCTGCAGACAACTCCAGTTGCTGGTATTTAGCAAAATTAGGAAACACTTTTTTTTTTTTGCAGACAATGTGTCATGTAATTTAAAATAAAAGAAAATCGGATGTTATACAGAAAGATACTAAGGGACTGGGAAAGGTCAGGACTGAACCACAGGGTATTGTATGGCCTTTAATATTTATTTATTTTATGTAGCAGACAATAGATCTTCCCATGTGCCAGAAAACTGTGCTAAGTGTTTTATAAAAATTAATTCATTTAATCTTCATTAAGATTATTAAGGACCATTAGAATCCCCATTTTATAGGAAAGAAACTGAGGAACAAAGAAGCTACATAATTTACCCAGTATTTCAAAAGTATTTTTGGTAAAGCAGAATTAATAGCAAATTCTCTTTTTTATATAAATGAAACTTTAAAAATGTATTAATTTATCTAAAATCATCCAGCCAGAAGTGCCAAAAGCAGGATTTCAAACAAGGGAAGTTGGTTCCAAAGGCCGTGTTGACTTTTATGTGCTGCCAAGAGGTCTTCAAGGGCCTCACATTCTTGGGTTCTCCTATGAGCTTTAGTCAAACTGGAAGCGGTATTCTATGAGAAGTGCTAGGGTTGAACCGGGGACTGATCAGGGTATGAGAGTAGGTGGTGGGTCAATTTACCATGCTTGCCCTCTCCCCTGCACAGATAACTAGCTGAGTGTCTTTGGGTAAATTATTGAAATTCCCCGTGCTCTAGTGTCCTTATTGGAACAAAAAAAAAAAATGAAGATACTAATAACTATCTCATAGCATGGCTGTTGGGAATAAATGAGTCATATAGATATGAAGCCTGGCATACTGTAAGTACTATGTAAGTGCTTGCTAGTATTTCTGGTAAGCCCCAAAGTTGTGATTAGAGAATATGCCAAAGGTAAGATGTAGGCCCTATATAGATTATGCTTTTAAGTTACACAGTTCCCTTACTCACGCTCCCCTGCACGCAACAGCTGGGTCACAACTATTCTCCAAATGCTCCAAACCTTCCCAGTACTGAGTCTAGCATGGGGTTTAAGAGTAAGAGCTGTAAAGGCAGCAACCAGGTGTCAAAATCCCTCTTCCACCGCTAATTTACAAGCTTTCTGACTTCAGGCTAATACTTCATCTTTTTAAACCTGTTTGCTCTCTGCAAAATGAGTATTAATAATAATATTTATTCTGATTAAGTTAGGTCAGGAATATAAAGTCCCCAATACAAAGCATTCACTCAGAAAACATTGACAAGCATTATGCTGTTTTAAGCAGAGAAGAGATGTCTTAAAAAGAGGTCTCTGATTTACTTAGAACTGTTATGTTTGAAATGAAGACAAATGCATCCCCTCCAGAATGGCCTTACAGTAAGATGTCAAAGTCACCTCAGCAGAACACTGACAAGATTTAGTAGGAAGCCAAGATAATCTCTAATGTGACTTCAGGCTCCCCTCATTGCCAAGGAAAAGCAGTGTAACTTGTCAGCAGCAAGCTGGGAACGTGAATTCTAAAGTTCTTATCTGCCCAACAATAGATCTAGTAGGTCTCCTTGGATATATTCTTTTGCCTTTTTCTAATTCAGTTTCCTCTCCTGAAAAACTATCATTAAGAAAACACATTTACCAGAAATAGTATTGAATTACAACATTCATTTGTTTTTAGAGCATACATAATAAACACAAAAAGATACTACATTGAAATGAAGAGTGCTACTAAACATGTACATTTTTAGAGTCTATTTACCTAAAGTCAAGTACACGAATGTCCTTATAGCCTGGTAACCCAGTAAATGCATTTTCAACCTGTTAAAAATAAAAATAAAGTTTATAGCTATGTAGAAATGTGAAAAAGTACATAGAAAATACTGTTTTTAAGAGTTGAATATAAAGTGCACTGTTTATAACTACTACAAGCTTATATACATATACAGATACATAGTGGGCAGAAAGTTACATAAGAAAATTATAATAGCTTACAATGTTAGAAAATAGTTTTTAACACAATACTGTCATATTTTTCTTTTACATTTTTGTCTTTTAAAGTTTTAATGTATTTTAATATTAATTTTTTTTTCCAAATTATGAAAAGCAACTTCTTACTGGCAAAGCACTGCTTTTTCCCTTGTGGGATAAAATTTAGAAAAAAGCATTAGTTTCAAGAACCAAAAAAAAGCTATAACAACATTTTTAAGTGTAATTGTTTGGATAAGAAATCTGGCCACAGCATACCCACTGACAAACAGTCATGTGTTCGTTTTCCATGGGTGTGAAGTATCTGATGGCATCTGTTTCCTGTTCCTACCAGACAAGGGGAACTGCAAACAAAGTCAACATTAGAAACTAGTCCACAAGCCAAAGCTCAGGCCCCAGGAGAGAGGCCCTGTTGACCGGGTGTCATGAGGAAGGTTATGAAGCTCTGACCAGGTAATTCAACTGGCCAAAAGATCAATTTATGGGGCGCCTGGGTGGCTTAGTCATTAGGTGTCTGCCCTCGGCTGGGGTCACGATCCTGGGGTCCTGGGCTCAAGCCCCGCATCAGGCTACCTGCTTGGCCGGAAGCCTGCTTTTCTCTCTCTTACTCCCCCTGTTTGTATTCCCTCTCTTACTGTGTCTTTCTCTGTCAAATAAATAAATAAAATCTTTTGTTTTTTTAAAGATCAATTTATAAAACATCTACAGGAACCAGTTTTATCCCTGAGTCTTTAAAATCCAGCCATGTAAATCAAGATGAGCTTAGTGACTGGAGAGAGGGAAAGAATGCTAACTAGACTAAAAATCTAAAAATAGTCCGGTGATGCATAAAAACATATCTTAACAACATTGAACACTTAGCCCACACTTCAGAAGGTGACAGTCTCAGCAGATAAGTCACTATGGAGCCAACACCAGAATAAGGGAAAGAAGTTGTTAGTGGACTGTCAAGCCATCTCTGGGAATCTGCTTTTAAAACCAAGTCTAAATATAATCGGGAAAGTGGGATTTAAAAAAAAAAAATAATGGCTCACTGAAGATCTCAATGTCTTAAGAATAAAGAATCCAAACCCAAGTAACTCTTTACTTATGATAATTTGCCTTGTTTTATTCTCTTAGAGGAAAGAGAGAAATGCCATAATTCTTGTAGGATGAAAGTAGAAATGGAATCTTGTAGGACAGGAATCCAAAAATGAGTTTTTCTCAGCTGTTTCTGCTGGCAAAGTAACTGCATACAAGCCTTATTTTATAGAACTAATACTGCCCTGACCATCAACCATATTGGTTTTCATAAGATTAAAATGAATGTACCTGAAAGAATTACATTAATTGCAAAATGTTATATAACTGTATGTTATTATTATTGCTAGGCCCATCTCATTTTGAGTTTTGTCATCTCTTGAGTCTAACCACGTACAAGTATTCTAATTCATCACATCTAATTAGCTACTGTACAGACGTCCAGTTGAAAGAATCATTCCACTTTATTAACATCAAGATTAATAATAGGTATTATTTATTAAATGACTTCTATGTGCCTGGTGCTTTACAATATTACTCATCATCTTTGCAATGTCAAGAGATACATGTTTTCCCAATTTCATATATGAGAAAATCCAGACAGATGTCAACTAACTTGCCCAGGGTCATATATTTGGTAAATAACTAAATCAGAATGTATTCAACCCAAACCTTTCTAATACCAAAGCCAATATTCTTCCCAATGAATTACATGCCTCTTCTTCCCCCTGTCTCATGATAAAAATGTTATAGAATTGAGACCAGGACTGGGAAAACTGTGAAGCTCACTTTAACTTTTCACCTGAACTAAAATTAAGGTGACTCTATATGGTATAAAGGAAGGAACACTTTGAAGGGAAGGAGGAGACTTGATTTTCCCTTCTACTCCTAGAGGTTGAAATGACTATGAACAATTTACTTGGCCTCCCGGCCTCATTTGTACAGTTGAGATCCTTACCCACATGGTTGCTGTGAGCTAACAGACTGAAAGCAACAGGTAGAACATAGGCACTATGCAAGGACACTGTGTTGATACTGTGGCTATCATCAGCTATCAATGCTCCTAACCTTTCTTGCTTACTTTTCTCTCTCTGACATCATACTTGGTGTTGTCCCAAGCTTATCTTACCCTTTTCATTAAAAAAAAAAAAAAGTAATTGCTCCTGAACCACAATCCTCTCCAATCAGGCTTTTTCCCTGAATATCTTCCCATATTATTGCCTAGGAAATAATATTAAAGGAGCAATCCCTATGTCTGCGACCTGCAGGGAGAGAGTTAGAGGGACCCCCTTCAATCTGCATTAAACACAGAACCTTTCAAAGACAAAATCTCTAACTCAGCTGCTTTACACAGGAAGTGGCTGTTGGTTGACATTTCATTGAAGCTAAGGGGACAGGGCTGTAGTGATATGCCAAAGAAACCATTACATGATAGACCCATACCTTTCATCATCCCCAAATCACCTCAAGCCAAGAACTATCTACCTCATAAAGTCTCTGCTGGAGATGTTTTTCAGAATGTTTCTTAGACTTCCTCTAAATACACAGTCATTAGTGCAATTGTTTATCTAAACACTCAGGCTTACTAAATTTCCTTAACTCCAAGAGTACAGAGAACCAGACAGCTAATCCAAGACATTATCTGATGCCAGGTGGCCACTGGCCTGGCTGACATTTCTTCTACATACCATACAGCCTTGCCACTTGGCCACACAGATAGGAAAAATGATCGTCTGGCTTACACTCCCTACGTCGGAAGGCTGCAGCGATGCTGTTTGGCTGAGGGATGCACATTTCTTTTTCTCCTCTAGACAGTGTCTAGGGAAGGAAAAGAGTCCAATGTAATGGAATTGAAAAACTCAGGCGACAAGAACCCCATCAAGAGGGAAGGAAAAGAAGTAAACAGGAAGGAATGCTGGGCCCTGTCACTGGACAGAAAGGGGAGCTAAGCACTCAATGCCCTACTACACAAGAGCAAAGGCACACAAGAAGTGGGCCAAGTATGGATCATTTTTGACTGAAAGAATCCTGACTTCAAGTCCCATATAGAATTCTTCCAGAAATTAAAGTTGCAGGATAGTCTAAGGCATGGTTCTTTAAAGAAACACCTTTTTAAAAACACCTCCACCCAAGGAACAGAGATAGGAGGGAACTTTACGTTTCACCAGATACTCTTTTGTCCTTTAGAACTTGGTACTGGGTACTACTTATATGCTGACTGCCCCAAATTTTTCAGTTTAGAAAAAGAATTTTAATTGGAAATTAAAACAAATTAAATTTAATGATCTTTCAAGAAAAACAATACACTGTGTGTAGTTTCTTAAACATACTAATTTCTCTAAATACTGTCAAGTCAAAACCATGCCATTGAACACATTCTTCTTTGGCTATGCAGCAGAAGTTTGGAAACAGTATTTATTTGTTAGCAGACGGTAAAGGTGTGTCAGATTTTGCTTCAATTAAATAAACTCATCTGCCTTTCTGTGACCTTTTTACAGAGTGTTCTGAAGAAATAGCTAAGTCTCAGCCCTCTGAAACAAATAGAAAAGCTTAATTCCTTAACCTACTTTTAACCAGTCTTGTGACTATGGGAAGTTTACAACCCCAGGAAAATGTCTTGTTAATTAGAAAAAGAGAGAGAGAGAGAAAGAGAGAAAGAAAGAAAGAAAGAAAGAAAGAAAGAAAGAAAGAAAGAAGGAGGAAGAGAGGGAGGGAGAGAAAGAAAGAAGAGAAAAAAGAAAAGAAAAGAAGGAAAAACAAACCCAAAATCATCTACCTCTGAAATAAACTCTTCTGCAAGGTGCTGGTGGTGGAAGTTGGAAGGATCCTGTAGTTCTTCCCTGTATTGCTCTCCCAGAAGGTGTATACTGAATTCTGCAATCTGCTCAGTTGCTGGTTTTGTGGATTCTTCTATCACATTCTCAATTTCATTGCTAATCTGGATTTTTAGAGAAAAAACAATAAATGTCGATGTTTACTCATGCAACAAACAAATATCTACTGATCCAGTACATATCAGACACTGTGTCAAAAGAAACTTCTAATGATGACCTTTTATACAATATTTGACTTTGGAACTAATTGGATGGACTTTAAGACATAGGCAAACATCAAAATTACCATGCATTTGTACATTCCTTTGAACACACAATGGCTACTTCAAGGAAAGACAGAAAACCTTCAAAGTTGACCATCTTCTATCATATTATCTGTGAGTTTAAAAAGAGTTGACTAGCTAATAGTATCATCTAAAAATAGCCTAGGAGTGTTGTTCTCAAACTTTTTGGTCTTAGGACCCATTTATACTCTTAAAAATCATTCAAAACACAAAGAAATTTGGTTTTCGTGGGTTTTATCCATAGATATTTACCAGACAAAAAATTAAAGGGGAAATTTTTAAAATATGTATTAATTCACTTAAAAAATAATAAATTCCTCATGCTATATAAAGGAATAACATTTTGCAAAATAAAAATGAATGAGAAGAGTAACACTGTTTATATTTTTATAAGTTCTTTAATTTGGTTGGCTTAATAAGAAGACAGTAGATTGTCATATCTGTTTCCACGTTCCATCAGTTACAATAGATTGCTTTAGTTGAAATACATGAAGAAACGTATTAGGGAAGGGAGAATTACATTAACAGCCTTTTCAGATAATTGTGGAGATTCTTTTTAGATACTACACCAAATTCAACAAGGTGTGGTTTCTTAAAAGATTAATGACTACACGGAAGTTGAAACTGTATCAATGAACTTTTTGTACTCTGTAACATTAAAATCCAGGTCTTCCAGTGGCCAAAGCTCCAACAATTTGAACAAAATAATGGATTATAATCCAAAGAATAAAATAAGTATCCATGGGTTCATACTGATAGAAATAAATGATTTAATAAATAAATGAGAAGTGACAACAGTGTCTTAAAGAAGAATTCCAATTAGTAAATGTAGAATGAGAGAAAGAAAATATCACTACTATAACACTACGGTAAGAACTGCTATGTGGAAGGTACACTTGAGCTTATCCACCTTGGTCCCTCCATTTTGATACACAAGGGGTCGGAATGGAAGACTTGCTAGCCTAAGGGGTCCTGGCAAGACAATGGCAGAGTCAGGAAGAGACTACAGAGACTTTCCTTCAGTGTATCATTTTTCATCCTTGATAGATCATATAATCAGAGACCTTCAAAATTTCAGACTGGGAAAGAACCTCAAAGATCCTACTATTCCTTTGGATGCCTGAATTCTCTCTAGAATATCTCTGACAAATGGTTACTCATCCTGTTTAAATGGCTCTAATGAGAGTCACGATCTTCAAAGACAGACCATTACATTAAAAAACAACAACAACAACAAGCTCTTGGGGCACCTGGGTGGCTCAGTCAGTTAAGCATCTGTGTTGGCTCAGGTCATGTCCTGGGATACTGGGATGGAGCCCCACATCAGGCTCCCTGCTCAGTGGAGCATCTGCTGTTCTCTCTCCCTCTGCCCCCTCCTAGTGCCCTCTATTTCTCTCTCTCTCAAATAAAGACATAAATCTAAAAAGGAAAAAAAAAGCTCTCATGTTTGGAAAGCCCTTCAATTTTTTTTTCTTTCTTCTTTGCCCTTCACAACTTGGTTCCTGCTTTGCTTTTCCAGCCCCATCTCCCTTTCCCGCACCTTTCACTATCCTCTCCAGCCATGCTAAATTCCTATTTGTAGACTGAGGAATGGGCTAATTCTCTCTGGCCTAAGTAGTACTCTTCCCTTTGTTTTGAGACCTCAGGCCAAGACCTTCTCTTCTACTGGTAACTTCTATTCATCCTCAACTCAGACCTCACCCCCACCAGAAAACTTCTCAGAAGGGCCCCTCAAAACTGACCCAATGCTCCTAATGTTCTCCTATTTCATTGTACATTTACCCTATCATAGCACATACCACAAGGTAATTATACTGTGTGTTTACTTATCAGTATGCCTCCTGAAAGAGTAACTGGCACATTATCAGGCACTCATATTTTGGGGCATTTTTATTAAGGTATAATTGACATATAACATACATTAGTCTCAGGTGTACAATGTGATGATTCAATATTTGTATGTATTGCAAGATGATCATCATAGTAAACCCAGTTAACATCCATCACCATGCACAGTTACAAACTTCTTTTTCTTATGATGAGAACTTTCAAGATCCACTCTCCTAACTACTTTCAAATATGTAACACAGTACTATTAACTATAGTCACCATGATGTACACTACATTCCCATGATTTATTCATTTTATAACTAGAAATGTATACCTTTTGACACACTTTACCCATTTCATTCACTTCTACCCAAAATTCTTAATATTAAGCCCAAATATATTTCCCTATAAGCTCCACCACTGATCTCAGTTCTGTAATCTAAGACATATATAAAAACTGTAGTCACCAGAGAGCCCTTCAAATGAGTAAAAACACCTATCAGGACTTCCCTGACTTCTCTAGATCTTCTCCTCCAGACATTTCTCAGGCTCTTAATACCTTCCTTAGAGTGTGGAATACACAAGTCAGGTCTAATCAATTAAAATATGATAGAATACCACCACCTCCCTTATAATAGATTCTGTATTTCTATAAATGCAACCTAAAATTACATTAGCTTTTACTAGTTTCACCCCAGTAACTGCATCCTACTACTGATTCATACAGAAACTAACATCAACAAAAACTCTTATTTTATATAAAACTTTGCATTTTTATATTAAATTTTATCTTGCTAACTTTGGACAGAGACTCCATTTCCCATATAATTAAAAGAAATAGCCTTACTAACCTTGCTGCTACAGAATACCTTAAGTGATGAATAATTATTTTTTTAAAGATTTTATTTATTTATTTGACAGACAGATTACAAGTAGGCAAGAGAGGCAGGCAGGGAGAGAGAGGAGGAAGCAGGCTCTCCGCAGAGCAGAGAGCCCAATGTGGGGCTCGATCCCAGGACCCTGGGATCATGACCTGAGCCGAAAGCAGAGGCTTTAACCCACTGAGCCACCCAGGCGCCCCGAATAATTATTTTTTAAAAGTTTTTAAGGCATAGCTGGTTTATAAGAAAGTAAAGAAAATGCCAAGGGGTCTGGAAAAAAACAGGTTAGAAAAATCCAGAGAGGTGAATAAGTATTGTGTGAATACATGGTATATCCCCTGATACTTTGTAATCTACGCTTTAGTTTTATATACCACAAAGGGATAGGATAAAAAGTAAAAGGTGTGTACATGTTGAAAGGTCAGGTCAAAGACTCCCAAATAATAGTGAAGATGATGGCTGCATTTCTGGTGAGCATAGAATAAGGACAGACTTGTCAAATCACTATGCCATATACCTGAAACTAATGTGACATTGTGTCAAGTATACTTCAATGAAAAAAAAAAGACTCCCCATAAAGCAAAGATTCTAAAAACTCAACAGACAATTTGAATAACAAATCAAACTAAGCTGAAGGAAGAATTAGTAAACTGGTACCTGAAGAATTAGGAAACACGTACCTGAATCTAATGCAGAGAGACAAAGAAATGAAAATATTAAAGAGTGGTTTACAAATGTAAGGGGGAAAAGGAGGAGGCCAGAGGTTCTAGCACACAAGATAATAGCTAAGAGTTTCTCCTATACCATTTGTGAAACTGCAGAATGCCAAATACCATATAGAATACCAGTATATATATTTGTAGTATATATACTATAGTGCATATATTGTATACTTATGTAAAAGTATATATAAGTAGTGTGTATGTGCATGAACATGTGTGTGTGTGTGTGCATACAGTGGTATAATATATAGTATTTCACAAAAAAAATGGGTATAGGCTGTAATTATTCATTTTGCTTTGGATTTGTTGTACTTCCTTAATGTAAAGCCTTACAAATGCTATAAATTCTAAGAAACGTTCAGCTGTTATGTATTATGATTAGATGTATATAGACAAAAATATAGAGAGAGGAGACAGAGATAGATCTTAAAAGTAGACAAAGAAAACAGTCAGAGGGAAACTGATACACAAGTGAAAAACAACTGAACTGACAGTAGCAACAACAAACGTTTGAATATAGTGAAATAAAAACGTGACCAAAAAAAAAAAAAACCAAAAACACCTCAGTTTAGAATTTAGTACAGATTTATAATTTCTTTCTAGAATAAGGAGATAATAAAGAAATTTTTAGATGATCAAAAACTCAAAATGAACAAATGAGAGACTCTTAACTAAAGTAATATCAGGAGCACATATTTCCAAAAGAAAATTATCCTAAGAGATAGGTCTAAAGTGCAAAAAAGAATTTTAAGAAAATAAAATAATAAACTTCCATGTAAAACAGATTTTATCTAAAACAAATTTAACACAGTCCAAAAAAAAAAAAAAAAGAACAAATACAGGGACTCCAGCTGGCTCAGTCTGTTGAGCATCCAATGTTGAGCATCCGACTCTTGATTTCAGTTCAGGTCATGACATCAGGGTCTTGGGATCTGGCCCCACATGGGGCTCTGAGATTGGTGCAGAGTCTGCTTGTCACTTCCTCTCTGTTCCTCCCCCCTTCTCTCTATCTCACTCAAATAAAGAAATAAAATCTTTTTTTAAAAAAATTTTTAAAAAGAACAAATACAATACAATCTAATTTGTGGGATTGAAAAGAAAGAATTAAAAGAGAGAAAGAAAGAACAAAAATATCAAAAAATAGAATATAAATCAGTAGGGTGATTATTTGAATTACAATGTTTTAATATTCCTGCATTGCTTAAGATAAGGATGAAGATTTTGAAAAACTTAAATTTTGTTAGATTATACATTACAACTTATGGGGTAACTTCCAGGGTAAATATTTTATATATATAATATAAATATTATAAATACTACACATAATAATATATATATATTATATAACTTATGGGGAAAGTACTAACAAAACAGAAATAAAGTATATCATTTCTATAACAGTAGATGGAAAATGTATTAGGAAAAAAACTGAACTGTAAGAGTGAACCTTTAGGCTTCATCTTGAACAACGTACAAGCAATCTAATTCTTGTTAGGTATCTATACTGCTTTGTTTTCTTACTCATTCTATAAATTGGCTTCAAATAGTCTTCTCTTTTGGATATTAATATTCCAATTGATTATACATAAGTCTTTTACTTCTATTACAGGGAATTCTATCTCATTCTATGAATATTTCCAGACCTAAACCCACAACTATCTTGCTTCAAGTTCAGAACCACAGGATCACTTTTTACTCATTCATTCATAAATATTTATTGAAGGACAGTATTTCCCAGCACCATCTACTCTGGAGAAAGTTTATAGAAGGTGAATGTATTGATTCCAGCATCCACTCATGGATCCCACATTACTACCACCCTTATTCGGTGACAGAGCAAGTGGTGGGGCAGAGTGGAGTGACTTAACTGGATTTCATATAAATTAAAATGTCCAACCTGGGAAGAAAAGGTACAAGGTAACTAAATCACACATTTCTAATGAATGTGTTCAGTCACAGTTTGCACTACATTAAGTAATCTAGGATTATGAACCCCAAATTTTAATAATTCATGATTAACAAAATTTCTAACAAAATATTTCCAGCTTCCTGGGCAGCCTGTGTACTTTTAAAAAAAAATCTCTTGGGGCGCCTGGGTGGCTCAGTGGGTTAAAGCCTCTGCCTTTGGTTCAGATCATGATCCTGGGATCAAGCCCTGCATCGGGATCTCTGCTGAGCAGGGAGCCTGCTTCCTCCTCTCTAACTATTTGTAATCTCTGTCAAATAAATAAATAAAATCTTTAAAAAAAAAAAAAAAAGGAAAAAGAAAAAAGATTAAAAAAACTTTTTAAATGCATCGTTATTAAGCACATTATTTCTTGATTTTTCAACTACATAAAATCTATATCCTTTCCCTCTGAAGTAGAGAAGACTAAGTCCTGATCTATTATGGGATAGAAGTACATAGGCAAAAACCCCACGGTAAATTATGTCACACAGCCCACAAGAGACAGTGAGTTTACCATGATGACAATTCTCCAGGTTCCAAGTCATTTCATTTACAACTTGAAGGTCTCTTGCAAAGCAGATTGACTTGGCTCTCCAGGGATTTTTAGATTCTTTTTAATACACTGGTTTTAGAATCCACAATATTTCCGTAAAGGAAACCACATGAAGTCTTGTGTAGTTTGACAATGGAATATAAGTCTCTCTTAACCCCTGTTCTCCACGTCAGAAACTAAATAACAAAACACAGCATCACTCACACTTTCCTCAGGCCTCTCCTTGCTGCTCTCTGAGGTACCTTCAGAGGTGGTCACCTCTGGATATGGAGCACTGAGAACAGCACCTAAGTAGAAAAACAAAGTCATGTGTACGAATTCAGAATCATATCAGGAAATACCAATCTGATTTCAAAACCACTCCTGTAAGTCATTTGCTTTTTCATCCTGGAAATTCAGTACATTCAAACCTTAAGACACATTTGCATAGAGTCTCCTAGAACAGAATATAATTATAACTCATTCATTCATTCAATGGCATTTAATTTGCTTACTATATGTCAGCCACTAAGCAAGATGCTAAGGATACAGACAAAATTTTTATCCTTAAGGAGCTATCTAGTAAAGGGGACAGACACTGAAAAAAGTAATAGCACCTTGGTGAGTGCTGTGAAGTGTGTAAGCCTAACAATTCACATACCTATACCCCTGGGGCTAATAATACATTATATGTTAATTTTTTAAAAAAAAGTAATACCACCAGACAGGAAAAGTGGGTGATGGTTGGGGCTAATAATACATTATATATTAATTTTTTAAAAAAAGTAATACCACCAGACAGGAAAAGTGGGTGATGGTTGGAGATGGTTGGAGACTATGAATTAATAATTGTTGAAGCTGGCCTCGTTGTACAATTCTACTTTTTGCATATATTTGAAGTTCCCAAGAAACAAAACTTTTTAAAAAAAATTAAAATGAAGAAAGCAACTACCAATTCATAGGAGATACAGAGATCAAAGGAACATGTTAAAGTACCCCACAGAATATAATCCAAAAAATCCTCATTCTGAGAAACTCTTTCAGGACAAATGACAAATGGTAGAGCTAGAAATGTTCTACCTGTTGACATAGGTAGTCGTTACAGTGTTTGCCTTAAAGTAATTCTTTAGGTCATACATTTGTTTTAAGTAGCTTTCTTAATTTTATTAGACTTAATAATTAAATATCTTTAAGTACCCACAACATAGTGCTTTAGAATAAATGAAAACACAGTTACTTCTTCTTGAGATTCTTGAACAACACATAAGGAAAGAGAAACCTGGTATTTTTTAAATGTGAGCTGAAATGTGTGCTTGCTTACAAGATCATCTTAAGCCATAAATAATTTAAAAAGAAAAGTGAAGCCTGATGATTCACAGACCTGCATCCCTGGGGCAAATAATGCATTATATGTTAATTTTAAAAAAACAACAACAAAGAAAAGTGAATAAATGTACAAGAGCATACCTCCCGATGTTGAGGTATCACCAACAGGAAACGGAGATGATAATTCAGGGCTAAGGTTAAAAAAGATGTTTAAAGTTAATAAAGATGATAGAAATATGTGGATATATTTTGAAGTCTGTTTTCCAAAAAAGGAATTCACTACATCTCCAAACTCAGTTCCCAAACCCAAGTAAGTACTTATTTAACAAAGTTAAAAAATAATAGTCTTCATAATTCACTTATTTTACACTTATTGATTTTTGCTCAAGTAGAATCACCCTACATAAAGTACTCCCCTATCTACTATTCTATCAGCCTGTTTGACTTTTTCTCAGTTATTATCAGTATGTGAAATTATGTATCGACTTATCTATCTACTTCTTTATTTCTGTCTCCAATCTCTTAATCCTCTAGAATGGCATTGGCATGGTAGTCACTGGACATATGTGCTAATTTCAGTTAACTAAAATTAAATAAAGTTTAAAATTCTGATCCTCCTTCACACTAGCCACATTTCAAATGCTCCATAGTCACATGTGCCTAATGGCTACCATATGGAACAGCATAGTAAAGAATATTTCCATCATCACAGAAAGTTCTATTCAACAGGACTGCTGTAAGAATATAAATTCTATAAGAATAGGAACCTTGCCTGCCATATTCTTATTCTACCTCCAGCCTAAACTAGTACCTGCCATTTAGTAGGCACTAAACAGATATTTTTAGAATGAAAGAATAAGCAAATACTATTAGCCAGGGAGTAGACAAGACATCTGGCCCACAGCTGTGGACAAACACATGATCTATTAAAGTTACAGTGTTACAGGAAGTAGGCAACAAATAAATGAATACAAATGTAACAAGTAGTGCAGGCAGGAGAGTACTTGTTGCTAAGGAAAAAAATATAAGCATAGATCTCATGTCATTGGAGAGATAATAGAAATCATAATTTTTTTTATATAAAGAGAGTCAAGCTTAGAGAAATGACTTGCTGTAGGCCACACAGCTAACAGGCTGGAAGTCACCCAGCGATCCTTTAACCATGCCACTTTGCAACTACAAGAGAAGATCAAAAGGTAATCTGAGCAGCACTGAGGTGGCTCAGTCATTTGTCTGCCTTCAGCTCAGGTCATGATCCCAGAGTACTGGGATCAAATCCTGGGACTAAGCCCGGAGTCAGTCTCCCAGCTCAGTGGAAATCTGCTTCTCCCTCTCCCACTGTCCCTCCCCCTCAAATAAATAAATAAAATCTTTTTTTTTTTAAAGATAACCTGAGAAGTCCCTCCTAAAGGAAAGAAAGTGGATTTCTGCAATCCAAATTTCCACTTAATCCAAAAATACAAAATTTAAAGTGTGGTAATTTTAGGAAGTTTTATTTATTTGTTTTAAAGTTTTATTTATTTAAGCAATCTCTACACCAAACTTGGGGCTCAAACTCATGACCCCAAAATGAAGAGTTGCCTGCTCTCTAAGCCAGCTAGATGCCCCTTAAGAAGTTATAGAACTTGAAAATTTGTGATATGTTCTAAGGGAAAAGGGATGTTGTGTTAACCTTTTATAATGGAGTTCCATGGTGATTCCATCTGTTGGATGGTGATTACATTACTATTAAAAGTTGAAAACTATCCTCAACTTTATACTAGTGAGCTTCCTAAGGTGATTCGATTATAGGCAAAAATATCTCCATCATAGGGGCGCCTGGGTGGCTCAGTCAGTTAAGTGTCTGCCTTCAGCTCAGGTCATGATCTCAGGGTCCTAGGATCCAGCCCTGCATTTCCCTCCCCTGCTCTCCATTCATTCTCTCTCCCTCTCTCTTTCTCTCTGTGTCTCTCTCAAATGAATAAAAATCTTTAAAAAAAAATGTCTCCACAACAGACTTGTCAATGTGCCAATGAGGCCCATCTTCAGACAACTCCTTTAGATTGCCCTATTGCTCTAAATTATGTCATGGTGGTGGGACAGGAGATTACTCAAAGCCACCAGATAAACACGGTATACATGTTAAAGCATCAATTTTACTTGAAGCATAGGCAGGTGAGGAATAAGTAAGAACTGATGTGTAATTCAAAACATTTTTATATTAAAACCAATGTGATTACATTGTGGAATTGAATATAAAGTTAAAATTAAAATTAAGATATTAAATATGGACTCTGAAAAACAACCTGAGGGTTTTGAAGGGGCGGGGGGTGGAAGGTTGGGGGAGCCAGGTGGTGGGTATTATGGAGGGCACGCATTGCATGGAGCACTGGGTGTGGTGCAAAAACTATGAATTCTGTTACGCTAAAAAGAAATTTTTTAAAAAGATATTAAATATGATAATTCAAAGATACTTTATCACTAGAACTGGACTGGGGAAGTCAATTAGGACCATGTTCCCCAAACTCCAGGCTTTGGTAAAAAAACTGAGAAACTGGGGCACTTGGCTGGCTCAATTGGTAGAACATGCAACTCTTGATCTCAGGGTTGTGAATTCCAACCCCACAGTGGGTATAGAGATTACTTAAAAATTTTTAAAATCTTAAAAAAAAAGAAAAGAAAGAAAAATTGAGAAACTGAGTTTTTAAAAATCTCATAAAGATTTTTCTTCTTTTTAAAAATACTATCTAGAGGGGCGCCTGGGTGGCTCAGTGGGTTGGGCCTCTGCCTTCGGCTCGGGTCATGGTCTCAGGGTCCTGGGATCGAGCCCCATGTCTGGCTCTCTGCTCAGCGGGGAGCCTGCTTCCCCCTTTCTCTCTGTCTGCCTCTCTGCCTATTTGTGATCTCTGTCTGTCAAATAAATAAAATCTTTAAAAAAAAATAAAAATAATAAAAATAAAAATACTATCTAGAAAGAATAACATATTAAACCCTTACACCAAAACTATCACTTTTGGTTATTTAGAAGCATTTGCAAGAAATTTCTTCTCAGTGAGCTGTCTGTCATCTAGAAGAACCTAAGGAATACAACATCTGGATAAGTCATTTTGATGAGGGATGAATGGAGAAAGGGCCTAGATGATGAGAAAGCATCAAGAGACTTCTCAGGTTGCAGGGAGTAGAGCTAAAATAATTAAGATTCAAATGCATTTGAGACAGATATTAACATAATTAGATCTGAAAAGAGTCTATCAGTTGTCCACAAGGCAGAATGCCTTGCCAATACCTTCATTTAATAGAGGAAAAAATAAAGTCCAAATGAATAAAGCAATTTTTCCTGGATGACACAATGATTTGATATGGCCCAAGACCTAAAATTCCTAACTATATCTAGTTACCTTTTCAATAATAACAACAGCAAGAATGAGTACCACTAAATGAGCACAGTATCAAGCATTGTCTTACATGTTTCATCTTGGTTAACTCATTTAATTCCAGCAACAATCTTAAAGGGAAAATACTATTATCCTCATTTATACATAAGAGGAAACTAATATTAGAAGAGGTTAAGAACTTGTTCAGAGTCACATGGCTAGACAATGGAGGAGCTATGATGTAAAGCAGGCCCATCAGATTCCAGAAACCTCTCTCTCACTCATCTTAATTCCTCACAACATGGCCTTTATGTGAGCCATGTTGACTAGAAGGGCAACCAACATGGTTTCACTTGGTTGTAATAATAATGGCCTACATGAACTTAACAACCTAAAAGTCAAAGTATATAAGGTCCCAGAAAAAGGAAGGGAAACCCAGTAAAAGTTGGAGAGCTCTGGAGAGCAACCAGGCATGAAGAGCAAAACGGTCAAAGTAAGACAGAGGGGCCAAAGCATAACACAGTAACTAGAACAGGAAGTTGGGATGACATGGCAAAGTAACAAGACCTCACCAGGTTTCAGTCAAATTATCCCCCACATCAAGATCACATTTGTTAAATAAGTTACAGGGATAAAGATGAATAACAGGAAATATAGTCAATAATATACCAATAACTTTGTATGGTGACAGATGGTAACCACACTTATGGTGGTAAGAATTTTGTAATGTATAAAATTGTTGAATAACTATATTATACACCTAAAATTAATATAATATTATATATCAACTATGCTTCAATTAAAAATAATTTTTTTTAATTTAAGAAGAGAATCACTGCAACTAAAAAATAAGTAAATAAGTTAAATTTCAGATAATTCTCTAAGGAAATATTCACAAAGAGAAGTTTATTTACTTCAGTAGAACTAGATTTCACTTACTAAATTCAAAATAACATTTTAACGATAGTAAGTAGGCAATGCTCAGTAATTCAAATCTCTTGTCTAACAGTCCAATGCTTAATCCATCATTTTCCCACTCTCCTTTCAAAAAACAGTGAAAAAAAAAACCCACTTAACAAGAATCCTTTCAACATGTTCTCATTAGGTATGCCTCCTACAGGGATCCCCTAAAATGTCACAACAGAATGAGGACACAAAGTTGCATTGAGTTTGGAGACAGAAATACTACTCCATTTCTAGGTCAAACCACAAACGTGAAATTGTTCAGCTAAGACCTTTAGCTTAATACCAGCAGTGAACAACCTTCTACTTTCTCATTTCCTCAGCTCATCCAGCACATTAATTTATTCCTCACCTCTACTACCTAATCCTATCAGAATTCAGGTGAGATGGTACCAAAAGATCTGAGACACACTGAGCATAAGTTTAAAAACAAGCCAAGCATAATTTCCGATCTAGATTACTACTTCCCTTGACAATTTTCTATACTTTGCTTTACTCTTGAATCTGCTAACTGTGATCAGCACGGGACAACAAAAGAATTCAAGGCACAGGGCCAGGAACCCTGGGTACTGGTCCCAGAAGTATCATTAACTTTGTTATGCCTTAGAAAAACATCTCAGCTGCTCTGGGCCACAAGAACTTAATCTCGAAAACAAGAATACTTCCCTACACTACCTATTTTCCAAAGGTATGATGGAAACTAAATAAAATATTATATATGCAGAAGCATTATTAAAAATAGGAGAGGCTAAACAAATATAAGAGAAAATAGAGTATTGGAACAGGGACACATGTCCCAAACTGAATAACACATCTGCTTAAAAAACATATATTATTTGGCTTTGTGACAGACATCCTCAACGACAAATATAAGTTAATTGAGGTACCAAAAAAAATGCCAAAGAACAATCTTTACACCAAGAATATCACCAGAGGGGCACCTGGGTGGCTCAGTGGGTTAAAGCCTCTGCCTTCGGCTCAGGTCATGATCCCAGGGTCCTGGGATAGAACCCTGCATCGGGCTCTCTGCTCCGCAGGGAGCCTGCTTCCTCTTCTCTCTCTGCCTGCCTCTCTGCCTACTTGTGACCTCTATCTGTCAAATAAATAAAATCTTTTAAAAAAATAAAAAATAAAAAAAAAGAATATCACCAGAGACCTGATAATAAACTTGAGTAATTGAGCAGAAACTCAGTTATTCATCTAACAACTATTCAGTGAGCACATATCCCAGGTGGTGGTTTGTACTGGCTTTTGAGACTTCACAGTAAGTCCAGAAGGCATGGGGTTAAGCATGGACTGGAGCTGAGTGGAGATGCTTTCAAGATACCCAGCTATAACATACTGCAAATGCTGGAGAAGGGCCTTTTGTAAATAGGTAACATGGGAGAGACTTGAATGTGTTCAAATGCTAATAAGGAGTTAGTAATGGGAGAAGCTGAAGACTTAAGAAAAACAGAAACACTGATAGGGAGATGTGTAAGAGGTAAAGTGGGATGTGAGGTCCTAAGTAAGGTGGAAAAAAAAATTTTTTTAAGACATAGGGCATATGATTATATGGGAAGCTTAAAGTGAGAGAAAACAGTCCAAGTCATATGTCAGATGGTGGGTCAGAGTTCATAAAGAAGCAGCAATTTAAATCAAAGAGAAAAAGTATAGTAGCCCCTCAAAGACATCCACATCCTACTCGCCAGAACCTGTGAATACGTTGTTATGTACAAAGGGGAATTAAGGTCGCAGGCGGAATTAAGGTTGCTAATCAGCTGGCCTTAAAATAGGGAATGTAACCAGGTTTATCCAGGTGGGTCCAGCATAATCATAAGGATCCTTAAATGTGGAAGAAGCGGGCAGAAGAGTGTCAGAGTGATGAAATGTGAGAAAGACTTGACCGGTCATTACTAACTTTGGAGATGGAAATGAGTCATGACCCAAGTAATGTGGGTAGTTTCTAGAAGCTGGAAAGGCAAGAAAACAGATTCTCCCCTACATCTTCCAGAAAGGAATGCAAACCTGGCAACATCTTGGGACCCATGTCAGATTTATAAATGAACTAACTGTAGGGCAAATTTGTGTTGTTTACTACTAAGTCTGTGGTAATTTGCTAGAGTAACAATAAAACCTAACACGAGAATCTCAAACAGAGAATACAACAGTAATCTCAAAAAAATCATAAAAGTAAATTTGAATATAGAAAAATGATGGGCAAATTAAAGGTTTCAGTGGATCACTATAGTACTCAAGTGGGAAAAAGATGGGCTTAGTGAATTCTTAGGGGATCCCACTGTTACCTAACCCCAGGTCACCCTTTTCAGCAACTACCACAGTTGGCAGTTCTTACCCCACCCGAACCTGGTCTGCTTTAGTTACATTGGAAAAATGCTTTAGAGTTTAAAATTCTCAAAATTCACTTATAGTTTCATATGTTATTTTTATACATAATTTTCTAAGAATAGTAAATAATATTTTGAGTCCCTTATTATACCTAGTACAGACAGTGCCTTACCAATATAAGTATATAATCCAGTCAGTCCTGCTATGATGCTTATTAGTGAATTTGTTCGAATATGATTAACACAGTAGGAGACAACTGACAATAGTGCAAAATTTCTCCTTTTCTTATACGTAATCTCATTGTGAGAAATACTAGGTAGCTGCAAAAAAAATGCACCCAGTTGAAGTGAGACCCACAGAAAGACACAAAACTACACATACCATACCTTAAGCCTCTTCCAGCTACCCAACTGGGTGTGTGGTAAGTGTATGATAAGCCAACCCAACCCCATATGGTGTTATGACCGTCCTACTTAAGATAACCTACTTAAGATAACCCTCCTTCCACCACTTTATAATAACCCACAGGCTCTACCCTTTCTAACATCCACCTCCCAAGTAAACTTCAGAGCTTCTTCCAGGTTTAATGCCATGAGTACAAGCTTCTTAACCATATAAGAGCTGGAAAATATGCTATCATTTTCATTAGGTACTACCATGATGATTACTAGGATTGGTGGGACTCTGGAGTATTTAGTTCACTGCCTGTGTGTTGAATGGCAATCACAAGGAACTACAAAGCTCTGTTTCTCAGGGGTGAAGAGCCAACACCCAAGAAGCCACATGGCCCTATGTACCTCAATATTCATAGCAGCAATGGCCACAATTGCCAAACTGTGGAAAGAGCCAAGATGCCCTTCAACAGAAGAATGGATAAAGAAGATATGGCCCATATATACAATGGAATATTATGCCTCCATCAAAAAGGATGAATACCCAACTTTTGTATCAACATGGACAGGACTAGAGAAGATTATGCTGAGTGAAAGAAGTCAAGCAGAGAAAGTCAATTATCATATGGTTTCACTCTCTTGTGGAGCATAAGAAATAATGTGGAGGACATTAGGAGAAGGAAAGGAAAAGTGAATTGGGGAAAATCAGAGGGAGAGATGAACCATGAGAGACTGTGGACTCTGAGAAAGAAACTGAGGATTTTGGAGAGAAGGGGGATGGGGGTTAGGTGAGCCCGGTGGTGGGTATCGGGGAGTGCACGTATTGCACGGAGCACTGGGTGTGGTGCATAAACAATGAATCTTGGAACACTGAAAAAATTAAATTAAATTTTAAAAAAAAGAAAGAAACCACATGGCCCAACATCTAAGTGGGTGCTCAATCCCAGGCCCCAGCAGAGACTCAGTGGTAACATTAGCTCTATGAACAAGTGAGATCACATAGAATCCCCTTCCCTCCTGTTTACTCAAGTTTGATTTGAAACCTACGTATACCCCACTAGCACCCACCTGTAAAACCCAACTATGCTTTTGCCTGGAGTCCAGTTTGGATCTCTAGATGCTGACTCACCTAACTGGCTTTTCAGTCTTCCTAATTTGAAGGAAAATTCTGGACTCTGACCTGGATTTTATGCCATAATAATGTTTTCTATAGAATTACCTACATACTGGCACAATCTAGATACTTTGAGTATGGATAGAATTGAAATCATTAATCCTTATACACTCAAAATCTCTCATCTTCCATGAGCTGTTTTGTACCACTATTGCTCAGGAGGCAGAAATGACCTTAATCCTAAGACTAAAGGCTAATAGGGCCAAGAATCCTAATATTGGAGGATTCATCAAGGTTGTGTTATTCCTATACTTCAAGCTCATAATCATCATTTCTCTGTAAAGTGATCCATACCACCAACCACCATTTAATAAACTATCTGCCACAAAGGTGTACCATTTCATAACATTTTTACTCTTAGACAACAAGCCTCAACAAAAGTAGATCATTCCATATTCCACTCCCAGAGATCTATTTTCTCACCGAGAGAAAGGAAAAAGTCTGCCTCCCGGCAAGGTCAAAAAGTAAACAAGCACAGTATTGTGCTTGTGTCAAGATGGTAGTCTTGAAAGGAAAGTGGCCTCAACATGCAAAAAAGCATTTGGGGCCAACCCACAGCCCTGGTCATTGCAGGAACTGGCAAGAAAATAGAAAGGAGCCATTAAATTTGGTGTGAAACTTGGAGTAGGCATGACATGTGTCTGTTGCCAAACATGAAATTAGGGGGAAAAAAGACACTCACCTGCTTACAGTTTCCTTTGTATACGTCAGTTTCTAAGGAAAACAAAAATAAAAATGACTCTGTGAGTTCATGACAGTTATTAAGCAGTAAATAGAATTTATTGCATAGAAAACACTAATGCCCTAACATTACGTTGTTAGTTTATAAATCTATGTTGTTATTTTCTATGGTTAGACAAATAGTTAAAGCAAGGTACTAACAATGCCAAGTTTGTTTTGGGACTATGGGAATGTCCTGGCACTCAGTCTCTGTTTATGTTTCCAAAAGTTCTTGTGCTTTTTCTTAATGGGCACAGATTAACAGACTTTACTTGTTAATCATTCCAAAAAGATCTACAAATTGGAGATTGGTAGAATTTTAACTTTAACCTTCCATGGGCTTAGAATCAAAGTTTTTTTGTGATCTAATACATTTATAGAAACTCTTAAACTAGAATAACATAAATATGTGGATAAAATAAATGCTAAATCTGTTTCTCCAGAATTCAGACAAAAAGATATGTTGTACCAATAACTGGATTATTCTTCTGGGGCATTCCAAAGAAAATTGTTCCTAAGTTTCCTCTAAATTAATGGTTTTATTCTGAGACCAATATAATAAAAAGAACAC
The DNA here is from genome assembly GCA_004024625.1 of Mellivora capensis. Classification (NCBI taxonomy): domain Eukaryota; kingdom Metazoa; phylum Chordata; class Mammalia; order Carnivora; family Mustelidae; genus Mellivora; species Mellivora capensis. The sequence continues at coordinate 126,302 of PISX010001887.1, read as the reverse complement.
TAACTTAAAAGACCTAGTTTCAAGTCCCATTTTCTCTTGCTTCGTAATGGAGGCAAAACCCCAAATCCTTCAATTTCTCATCTATAAAATGGGAAGACTATTATTCTAAATAACTCTCATGATATTTATAAATAACTCATTGCTCTCCTTACTCTACAAAGTCTCCTAGAATAATCTCAGCCACTCTAAATGCTTTCAATTACCACCTCGGGCCTGGTGACTCCTACAAGCTATATTTATAACCCAGACCACTCTCTTTGGCTTCATACCTAAATGCCAGCCAATTCACATTTCACAAGTGGTTCAAAACAACATATTCAAAAGTGAACTCAATCTCCCACCTCATCTACAAAACTGCTTCTCTCCCCAAGTTCTTGTTCTTAGTCATCTAAACCAGAAACAGGGAGGTTTCCAGGCCATTCCCTTAACCTCTCTACTCCCATCCAACCCATCAGAGTCCTGCTAATCTTTTTTCCTATTTGTATTCCTCGTGCTTCCTGTATCTCATGTCTAGCTAGGACCCTCAATTCCTCAGGCATGGGGTAGTAACTAGTCCCCCTGATCCCTCTAATCCATCCTATGGTGTATAGAAACCATAATGATCTTTTTAAAACTCAAAACTGTCCAATCAGCCTGTGACTCACCAACTTACAATCCCTCAATGATTTCCGATCATCCACAGAGTTTTCTACTCTTCCAGTCTGATCTCCTGTCACTTAGAATCTACCCTTCTGGTATAGTGGCCCTAGTCATTCCCTACAAACATTTGGCTTATGCTGTCCCCTCTGCCTGAACTGTTCCTCCCAAACTCCTCCTCATTCAGCTAACTTGTACTTGTCTTTTAAGACTCAATCCAGGTGACATATCACCCACTTTGTTTGCATATTTTATTACATAGTCATTGAAAGTATACTTCCAATGCATTCTAATCTTCCCTTCTGAAAAGTTCCACTTGTGAAAAATACCTTCCAATGTAACATCACAAGAAGCTCATGTATGGTAATACAACTTTACATCCTATGTATTTGCTGCTCTATCAGCTGGTCCTATAGTCTGGGCACAATTGTGATGGCAACACTGATATAAGTGTAAATGTGTGTGTGTGTGTCTATTTTTTCAGTGAACAGCTATTCCATATTAGCAAATTTGCCAATATTCCATATGACCAAATTTAGCAGTTTGCAAAACTGGTAATGACTGAGAAGGGAGGCCCAATGGTAAGAAGAAAAAATATAAACTTTTTTGAAAAGAGAAGCAGGTCTGAATTTAAGCTCCAGCCCATCTGGTTTTGTAATCTAGAATAAGGAATAACTCTGATGCTTAATGTCCTTAGCTATAAATTGAGGATATTAGTACCTCCTTGCAGGGTTGTTGTTTATTAAATATAATGTTTTAATGGGCTTAATATGTGGCCTGGTACATGGTATATACTAAGCAACTGGTAGCTATTCTCATAATTATTAATAGTGAACATTTCAAAATGTGACAGAAGACTCTCTCTCAAGTAAATAAGTAAATAAAAATATATTTTTTTAAATGTGACAGAATTGAGGAGCCTGGGTGGCTCAGTCAGTTAAGCATCTGCCTTTAGCTCAGGTCATGATCCCTGGGGTCCTGAGATGGAGGCCTGCATCGGAGTCCTCCTTACAGAGTCCCTGCTCAGCAAGGAGACTGCCCCACCCTCTTCCCCTGCCCCTTCCCCTGGCTTGTGCGTGCTCTCTCTCTCTCTCTCTCACTTTTGCTCACTCTCAAATAAGTAAATAAAATCTTTTTTAAAAAATTAAATAAATTTTTAAAATTTTTAATGTGACAGAAGAAAAAAATGAAACACCTTGCTTAAAATGTGAGGTACCATGATTAAAAGTTGAATGTATTTTAAAACCCACAAAAACCTGCACAACTTTGAAATGTTTATAACCCTGCAAAATTTGTCTTGGGTCCACCCATATTTATCAGACCATATTTCTGTTCCCAATTTGCTTCTAGTTAATGAGATCATCCCAATGTAGGGCCAAATGTTGAAAGATGTCTCTACTAAAAATAACATTTTTAAAGTAAAAAGAATCAGATGATATGTTGTATTACTTTAAGATGTTCTAAACCAATTTACTAGACTCAAAATAAAAGCTCAGAGTTATCCAGTCAATAATTCTTTCTTCAGTCTCTCTAAGGTATATAATACTTAAAGCAAGTATTTAAGATAACATTTGTAAAAATTTCTAATTATTTGCAACAAATAGGAAAAAGACATTGCAATTATTGCTTATACACTTTTATTTCAACAAATATCTATTGCATATTTATTTTATCACAGGAATGCAAAATGACAAATAATGATACAATCCTTGCTCTTCAGCTCATAGTCTAGTAGAAGAAATCACACATATAACTAATAATAATAAAATGCAAGTGGTACAACATTAAAGAATTATGGGAGCTCAAAGAATTATGGGAGTTAAATATATGAGACTGGGGGTTGGTTCCTCATAAGGCAGGTTATATCTCAACTGAGGACAGGTAGGACTCAAACTGATGGACAAGGATAGATATAGGACATATCAACCTGAATGAGCAACTTATCACATATATCTAACCAGCTTCATTTTCTTATGAACACATGCATGCTATATGAAAAGGGGAAGGTGAGAGGCACCTGGGTGGCTCTGTCAGTTAAGTGTCTGACTCTTGATTTTGGCTCAGATCATGATCTCAGGATCGTGAGATCGAGCCCAAGTGATGTTCCACGCTCAGTGAGGAGTCTACTTGGGATTTCCTCCCTCTTCCTCTGCCCCTCCTCCCACTTGTACTCTCTCTCTCTAAAATAAGTAAATCTTTTAAAAAGAGAGAGAGAAGGAGAGGGTTGGCAGGCAGGTAATTTGTCTATATGCATTCTTATTTATCCTTTGCTAAGAATAAACTAAATCTAAAAGAAGGAGAACAAGTAAGCAAATTCACTAATTAGAATTATATTTATACTTAACATTTACTCAACGAACTACAACTTCTATCCTAACTAGGGTCATTGGTAGGTACTCCGAATTGATAATGTGCAAAATTTTGTCAAGAATGCTAGACTCTTACAGATTTATATTCTTACAGATTTATATAATAAACCATTGCTGAATATTATTTCCAAATTTTTACATTTACAAATATAAGCCTGAGGCTCTTACTGGGCTAACAATGTTTGCTAGAACAGCCATAGCTAAGGCTATGCCCTATGGCAGCTCACTCAAATAGCCTAATTCAACAACAAAAAGTAAAGTAGGGATTTGGCATTTGCTCTTTCTACCTTCAGGCTTTAACTGTGTATAAGTGCTCCTACAGGAGCCCAGCTATTCTCCCCTTGTTAGTACCCTTACCTTCATAATTAAACTTCTATGTTCCACAGACTGACTAAAATTTGTGCCCATGTCAAATATAGTTGTGATTCCATCCTCACACAAATTCATCCAGTAATGATATTCCTCACGCCCAGGTAATCGATCCCAAAATGTCCTGAAGGCTTCCCAAACAGCTTCCTGACACACTAGAAAACAGACAGAGAAGTATTTTATGGAAAATCAATGCACTTTGAGGTTCTCACAACAATCATGAATCTGTTTATTCAGATTCCCAAGATATTCGTCCATACTGTGCTTTCTGGAGGAGCACGGGAATGATTCTCAGTCAAATCTCTTCTGTTGATACATGTCCAGTTTAAACTTTTCAGATATGAAAAGAATTTGGACTCCCCACTCCTTTCCCTTACAAAGGGAATCAATTCACTTCAAATAGGCAGGGTATTTTTCCCATCTTTCAAAAAAAATCCATGTTTATATTTTATAAAAGTGGAACAGATATTGAGAATACTTCAATAGGTGGAAGAATAAACCGTGATACATCCATATGATGGAAAATTATTCAGTGACAAAAAGAAATGAGGTTCCAAGCAATGAAAAGACACAGTGAATTCTTAAAAGCATATTTCTAAGTAAAGGAAGCCAATCTGAAAAAGCTATATACTATATGATTCCAATGATATGATATTCTGGAAAAGGCAAAATTATGAAAATTGTGAAAAGATCAGTGGTTACCAGCATTGTGGGGAGGGAGAGATAAAGACATGGAGCACAGTGATTTTTTTTTAGGGCAAGGAAACCACTCTGTAGGACACTGTAATAGTGGATACATGTCATTATACATTTCTCAAAACCCATAAACTGTACAATACAATGAGCATAAACTGTACATAAACTATGAACTTCAGTTAAGAATGATGTGTCAAGGGCGCCTGGGTGGCTCAGTTGGTTAAGCAACTGCCTTCAGCTCAGGTCATGATCCTGGAGTCCTGGGATCAATTCTCACATCAGGGTCCCTTCTCAGCAGGGAGTCTGCTTTTCCTGCTGACCTGTCTCCTCTCATGCGTTCTCTCTCTCTCTCTCTCTCAATCTCTCTCCCTTTCTCAAATAAATAACAAATTAAAAAAAAAAAAAAAAAAGAATGACATGTCAAGGGGCTCCTGGATGGGTCAGTCAGTTAAGTGTCTGCCTTCAGCTCAGGTCATGATCCAGGGTCCTGGGATGGAGCCTCCCATTAGGCTCCTTGGTTGGTGGGGAGCCTGTTCTCCCTCTCCTCCCTGCTTGTGTTCCCTCTCACTATCTCTGTCTTTCTCTCTCTAATAAATAAATAAAATCGTAAAAAAAAAAAGAATAATGAATCAATATTGGCTCATCAATTGTAACAAATGTACTACACTAAATGTATGTATGGAAGAGTAACAGTATAAGTAACTCTCTGGACTTTCAGCTGAATTTTTCTGTAAACCTGAAACTTCTTTAAAAGTTAAAATCTGGGGCGCCTGGGTGGCTCAGTGGGTTAAGCCTCTGCCTTCGGCTCAGGTCATGATCGAGCCCCACATCGGGCTCTCTGCACAGTGGAGAGCCTGCTTCCCCCTCTCTCTCTGCCTGCCTCTCTGCCTACTTGTGATCGCAGTTGAATAAATAAAATCTTTAAAAAAAAAAGTTAAAATCTATTAAAAAAAAAAAGGTCAGAGCAGAGAATAAACTGGTGATTGCCAGAGGGGCTGGGGATAAGGGGATGAATAATATGGGTAAAGGGTAGTGAGATATACAGGGTTCCAGTTATGGGATGAGTAAGTCACAGGAATAAAAGGAACAGTATATAAGGAACACAGCCAATGGTATTGTAACACATTGTATGGTAACAAATGGTAGTGACACTTATAGTGAGCACAGCATAATGCAGAAACTTGTCTAATCACTACACCTGAAACTAATGTAACATTGTACATCAATTACACTCTAAAGAAATTTTTTTAAAGAGGAGAAGGGAGTTGAGGGAAATTGGAAGGGGAGGTGAACCATGAGAGACTATGGACTCTGAAAAACAACCTGAGGGGTTTTGAGGGGCGGGGGGTGGGAGGGCAGGGGGGCCTGGTGGTGGGTTTTAGGGAGGGCACGTATTGCATGGAGCACTGGGTGTGGTGCAAAAACAATGAATACTGTTACGCTGAAAAGAAATAAAAATAAATTTTAAAAAAAAAGATAAGAGAACTAAAAAAATAAAAATGATCTTCCAGAGAAAGGTACTGCTATATTAAAATAAAAAAATAATTCAATCTATCTGCTAAATTATTCCAAAGGATCAAATCTGAAAGGATGCTAAACAGGCTGTCTGCACATTTTGTATAGAACTAAGTGTATTGCTATCCTGCAGTCATTTCATTGGCTAAATGCCAGACACTGTGGACAACAGACAGACTGAGATGGGAGGGAAGAGGAACAGAGTGCTGAGGGAGAAAGATTGATGCAAATGCATAGAGATCAAGACCATTATTTTTTGTCCCAAGAAAACTGAAGGCATACCCAGTAGCATATTAAGGTGAAGCCCCTGAACTCACAGAGTCAGAAAGTCTAACTGAATTCTAGCCCTAGCCGCACCATGTACTGGCTTCATAACCAGGGGTAACTTACCTAGCCATTTAAGGCTTCAATGTACTCATCTCTCTTATTTTTTTTTTATTTTTTTTAAAGATTTTATTTATTTATTTGACAGACAGAGATTACAAGTAGGCAAGAGAGACAGGAGAAAGAGGAGGAAGCAGGCTCTCCACGGAGCAGAGAGCCCGATGTAGGGCTCGATCCCAGGACCCTGGGATCATGACCTGAGCCGAAAGCAGAGGCTTTAACCCACTGAGCCACCCAGGCGCCCCTCATCTCTCTTATTTAACTAGATGAATCATTACTGCCTTACCTACCTACCTGTGAGAGTTTTATAAAGTCCTTAGTGCTACATGAATATCAGTGTTATCATCATAATGGATTCTGGTTTTCTCATAGTTTTTTGATAGAAGAAGATAGTCTAAGCCAAAAAAAAAAAAATTACACTTTAACAGAGAGGAAAATATATGAATATTTAAAGTTCCTCTAACAGTTGATTTTTTAGGGTTAAAATGAAACTTTGGTTGCAAACTTAGTTTTCTCTTTCAGTGAACTAACTGCAAACTTCATCCTTATAATTGCTCTGCAGAACTTCTGATATTACAGCATTCAGAAGAATCCAGCCAAGGTTGACTGAGGCAGAGCTGACCACTTGCAGATTCAGAATTATTCCTCGCTTCTTAAAAATTTCACATGAAAATTTAGTGCCCACCCGAAGACAATGCAAAGGTGAAAGTCTGAATTGGCAAAATAAATAAATTTTTTGTTGTCACAAAAAATGAATGTCTATAAGGTCTAGTTATGAAAAAAGTGATTCAAAGAAATTATAAAAAATATTATAAGACTGAGTGTATATCTATAAAGAAAAATAAATCTCAATTTATTTATAATATACACAAAAAATAATTTGAAATATGAAAACTAATATTACAAAGTTCCTAAAAGAAAACACAGAAGAATATGTATAACTTGAGGACAGGCAAAGATTTCATAGACAGGACATAGAAAGCAACAACTACAAAAGGAAAAAAAAAAGAAATTAGAATTTATCAAAACAACTACTCATAAAAAATACTATTAATAAAAAATAGATAGGCAGGGGTGCCCGGGTGGCTCAGTCATTAAGCATCTGCCCTCAGCTCAAGTCATGATCCCAGGGTCCTGGGATCGAGCCCTGCTCAGCAGGAAGCCAGCTTCTCCCTCTCCCTCTGCCTGTGTCCCCTCTCTCACTGTGTCTCTCTCCATCAAATAAATTTTAAAAATCTTTTAATAAAAGAAATGGATAGGCAAGCCATACCTCTGGCAGAAAATATTCAAAATACATAAATCTCCCACAGAACCAGTATTTAGGATATTTAAAGAATTTCTACAACTCTAATAAAAAGGCAAACAATCTAATTTTCAAAACATGTAAAAGACTGGAACAAACCCTTTACAAAGGAAGAATATGTATATGTGAAAAAGCGCTATCATTCATCTTCAGAAAAATGCAAATTAAAGCATCCACACATGAATCACTAACATTAAGATGGTAGAATCACTAAACTGATCTACAGATCTAAAGCAATCCTATCTGAACACAGGTTGACTTCTTTATAGAAATTGAAAAGCTAATTCTAAAATTCATATAGAATTCAATAAACCTAGAATAACTAAAATAACTTTGAAAAAGAACAAATAGATAAACTGGACTTTATCAAAATCAAAAACTTTAGTGCATACTGGGTATTTACCGTAAAGATACAAATGTAGTGATTTGAAGGGGCACGTGCACTCGAATGTTTATAGCAGCAATGTCTACAATAGCCAAACTATGGAAAGAACCTAGATGTCCATCAACAGATGAATGGATAAAGAAGAGGTGGTATATATACACAATGGAATACTATGCAGCCATCAAAAGAAATGAAATCTTGCCATTTGCAACGACATGGATGGAACTAGAGGGTATCATGCTTAGTGAAATAAGTCAGTCGGAGAAAGACAACTATCATATGATATCCCTGATATGAGGAAGTGGAGATGCAACATGGGGGGTTGGGAGGGTAGGAAAAGAAGAAAAGAAACAAGATGGGATCGGGAGGGAGACAAACCATAAGTGACTCTTAATCTCACAAAACAAACTGAGGGTTCCTGTGGGGAGGGGGATCGGGAGAGGGGGGTGGGGTAGTGGACATTGGGGAGGGTATGTGCTATGGTTAGTGCTGTGAAGTGTGTAAACCTGGCGATTCACAGACATGTATCCTGGGGATAAAAATACATTATATGTTTATTAAAAATTTTTAAAAAATGAAAAAAAACTTTAGTGCATAGAAGACACCATCAAGAAAATGAAAAGACAAACCACAGAATAAGAAAAAATACTTTCAAATAATTTATCTGATAAGAAACCTGTATCTAGAATATATAAAGAATGGTTACAACTCAATAATTTTTTAAAAACTGAAAAAAAGGGAAGGATTCAAAGATATTTTTCAAAAGAAGATATTCAAACGACAAAAAGCAAATAAAAAGATGTTTAATATTACTAATCATTAAAGAAATGCAAATAAAAACCAGGGAATACTATTTCACACATACTAGGATGGTGGTGATTTTTTTTTAAAGGAAAATCATAGTGCTAGCAAAGATAGAGAAATAATGATCTCACACACCACTGTTAGGAAATTAAGATGATACAGCTACTTTAGAAAGTACTACCTGGCAGTTCCTCATACAGTTAAACATAAAGTTACCATATAACCCAGAAATTCTACTTGTAGGTATACATTTAAATAACTGAAAACATCCCAAATGCCCAACAACTGACAAATGGATAAATGAAATATAGTATAGCCATATAAGGAAATACTATTATTTGACCATAAAAAATAAATTAGTAATGTATGGTACAACATGAATGAATGTTGAAAACATTATGCAAAGTGAAAGAAGTCAGTCACAAAAGACCACATATTATATTATCTCATTTATCTGACATATCCATAATAGATAACTCTATAGAAATAAAAAGCAGATTTGTGGTTGCTTAGGCCTCAGGAGAGGGACAGAGGAAATAAAGGGATAAGAGAGTGAACTAAGGGTCTAAGGTTTCTTTTTGAGGTGATGAAAGGTTCTTAAACTCAGTGTGATAATGGTTGCACATTTCTGTGAATATACTAGAAAACCATTGAATTCTTTACATTAAATGGATGAATTGTAGTATGTGAATTATGTCTCAATAAAATTGTAAAAGTAATTCTTTCCAGAAAGGTAATATATCTTTAATTTATCCAATGGCTTTCCATTTGTGAGCTATCTGACAAGAATGTCCAATTAACAAACATGAAATATAGAATTCAGAACATGTACATTTAAATAGAGGAGAAGAACTGGGTAAGGACAGGGTTGGGGGGTAGCCTGGAGTCCTCATGCAGCTCAGAGAGAGAAAACCTACAAAGGACATTGCAGCCAGTAGAGTAAATATTAAAATCAGCACATCCCAGGAAAAGAGGTACTAAGAAGGGCAAAACTTTACCAGAGACAATTGCCACACACTTTGCTATGGCCCAGAAGTAGAGCTGTTCTGAAATCCCATCCTTGTCAAACAATTTTCATATCATCTTTAGAGACTTTGAAGATTTTTGAGAAAACAGGTGATCTACAAATGCCTCTCTTGTGGCAGAGAAAACCTGCCCTGCAAACTGCTGGAGGAAGGCAAAATGTAATGGCAATACTCTGAAGAAAGAAATGCTTGCATTTAATCTGTCTTTAATCCTGTTACTAGGACTCAGGCTGTGCATTATTACCCAGTACACAGAAATCCAGTATGGAACAAAGTCTTTCTTTAAGGTATTTTCCTCTCAAAATCATGGTGCCCAGAGCATATGGAACATTTTGGTGCAATAAGGCAAGAAATAAAAGGCATATAAATTGGAAGATAAGAAGTAAAATTATCTTTATTTGCAAATAAAATAATAATCTATGTAGAAAAACTTAAGGAATACACAAAAAAGCTACTAGAGCTAATAAGTGAATTTAGCAAGTTACAGAATAAAAAGGCAATATACAAAAAGCAGTTGTACGCTTATATACTAGCAAGGAACAATCAGAAATTAAAATAACATTAGCAATGGCATGAAAAAAGTAAATAAAATCTGATTAAAAAGGATGTGTAAGACCAATACACTGAAAATTACAAAAAGCTGCCAAGAGAAATTGAAGAAGACCTAAATAAATGGAGGGATATATCACGTTCATAGATCAGAAGACTCATTATTGTTAAGATGACAATTCTTTCCAAATTGACTAACAGATTCAACCCAATTCCAATCAAAATTCCAGCAGCCCTTTTTGTATAAGTTGGCAAGCTGATTCTAATATTTATATGAAAAAAAAGGACCCCACATAACCAAGCAAATCTGGAAAAAAAAAAAGAACAAAGTTGAAGAACATTCCCTATTAAAGTCTTATTATAATCAAGACAGTATGGTATTGGCATAAAAATAGACAAAGAGATCAGTGGAAGAGAATGAAGAGTATAGAAGTAGACCCACCATATACAGAAGATTGATTTCCAACAAATGTGCAAAGGCAAGAAAGGATAAATTTTTTATTGCCTCATATTTGTATTTATTTATATATTTTTTGGCATTTTCTTTTTTATTTTTCATTATGTTCAGTTAGCCAACATATAGTACATCCTAAGTTTTGTTGTAGTGTTCAATGATTCATTAGTTGCCTAAAACACCCAGGACTCATCCCAACACTTGGGTAATTTTTTTTAAGATTTTACTTATTTATTTAGAAAGAGCACATGAGCAGGGGGACGGGCAGAGGGAGAGGGAGTGAGAGACTCTCAAGCAGACTCCATGCCCAGTATGGAGCCAGAGTGGGGCTCAATTCCATGAACCTGAAATCATGACCTGAGTTTAAATCAAGAGTCAGATGCCTACCTGAGCCATGCAGGTGCCCCAAGGATAATCTTTTTAAATAAGTGCTGCTGGAACAACTGGCTTAGTATATGCAAAAATTTAACTTTGATCCATATACACCATATATAAAAATTAACTCAAAGTAGATCATAGACCTAAATACAAAACCTAAAAATTATAAAATTTCTATAGGGAAAGATAGGAGAAAATACTTGTCACTTTGGGTTAAGCAAACTTAGATATAACACTGAAGGCAAGGATAATCCAAAAAAAAAAATAAGTTGGACTTCATCAAAATTTAAAATTTTTCTTTGTCGAGACATTATTAAGGAAAAAAAGCCACACATTGGGTGAAACTGTATGCAAAACATACATCTGACAAAGAACTTGTATTAAGAATACATTAAGAACTCTTACAATTCTATAAGACAAATGACCCAATCATTTGGGTTGTCACCAAAAAGGACACACAAACGGTGAATGAGTAGATGAAAAAGGTGCTCAACATCATTTAGCCATTAAGAAAATGCATATTAAAACCACAGTAAGATATCACTTCATATTCACTAGAACGGTTATAGTTTAAAAAGACTGACTATACCGAGTATTGCAAGAATGTGGAAAAACTGGAAATCTATTATATATTATGTGGTACAGCCACATTGAAAAACAGTTTAGAAATGTCTCAAAAAGTTAAACATATAAGGAAGGCCCAGCTATTCCACTCCTATTAACCAATAGAAAGAAAACATATGTTCACACAAAAACTTAAACACAAATGTTTATAATCACCAATAGCTGAAAACAACTGAACTATCCCAAAATGTGATATATCCCTAAAATAGAAGACTACTCAACAATAAAAGGTAACAAACTACTGATACACAAAAAGAATCATAGATGAGTCTCAAAATAATTACACTGAGCCAGATAAAAAAGTGTACATATTGATTACATTCATATATAAAAGTGCAGAAAATGCTAACAATTCATAGTGATAAAAACCAGATATAGTGATTGCCTCAGTACCAGCATAAAGGGAAGTGCTAAGGGAGGGAGTGATTACAAAGGCAAATGAGAAAATATTTGGAGGTGACTGATAAATTCATTTTCTTAACTGCATGATGATTTCAAGGGTAAGTACATTTTTTAAAACTAATCAAATAGTATAATTTAAATACACAGCTCATAATCCTTCAATGTATACATTAATAAAGCTATATTTTAAAAGTGCAACCACAAGTGGAATTTTTTAAATGGGAGGATACTACTAACTGCATTCAATTCCAAGTACCCTAAATATCTGTTTAATTTTACAAATCATTAGGTTAAATGCAGTTGCTTCTTGCTTAAATGAAGATATTTTTCAAGTTTGTTACACCAACTAGCAACTGAAGCCAGATACTCTATGAAGGAAAAATTGGGAAAACCATTAAACTGAATTAGCTTAGTTGGACATTGAATGATCTCCCCCTCTAAGTTCTAAACATTTTGTTCCAAGTGCATAATCTCAATTATATCTATAAAATCTCTTTACAACCTATGCTGAAATATTCATTTTTCCTAATTTTCAAAAACACATTTACTCTTTACAAATGACAGTAATAACTGTACCAACATTGGTACCATCTTGATGTGCTTGTGCCAACGCTTTCAGCTCTGTGAGGTCCCTTTCCAATGATTCCATTCATAGGATCTGTATTTTAAAATTAATTATTTAGGAATGCTTTTCTTTTTGTTGGCTTCTTTTTCAATAGTATCTCTTAAATTTATAAACATAAGAAATTAAAAGATATAACCACAATTCTTTTTTTTTTTGCTGATCTGTTCCTATTTTTCATTTTATTTTATTTAAATTCAATTAATTAACATATACTGTATTAATAGTTTCAGGGTAGAGTTCAGTGATTCATCAGTTGCATATAACACCCAGCACTCATTACATCAAGTGCCTTCTTTAATGCCCATCACCCAGTTACACCATCTCCCCACCCACCTCCCTTCCAGCAACCCTCACTTTGTTTCCTATAGTTAAGAGTCTCTTATAGTTTGTCTCTTCTCTGATTTCATCTTTTATTTTTCCTGTCCTTCCCCTATGGTCCTCTGTTTGTTTCTTAAATTCCACATATGAGTGAAATCATATAACTGTCTTTCTCTAACTTATTTCACTCTCTTAAGACTCTCTGGCTCTATCTACATTATTGTAAATAGTAAGAGTTCATTTTTTGATGGCTGAGCAATATTCCAGTGTGTGTGTGTGTGTGTGTGTGTGTGTGTGTGTGTGTATGTATCACATCTTCTTTATCCATTCATCTATCCATGGACATCTGGGCTCTTTCCATAGTTTGGCTATTGTGGACATTGCTGCTATAAACATTGGGGTGCAGGTGCCCCTTTGGGTCACTATGTTTGTACCCTATACCTAGCAGTACAAATTCTGGGTCCCAAGTTATCTCTATTTTTAAGTTTTTGAGGAACCTCCATACTCTTTTCCAGAGAGGTTATACCAGCTTGCATTCCCACCAGCAGTGTAAGAAGGTTCCCCTTTCATTGGCAAGGATGTTCCTCCACATCCTGGCCAACATTTGTTGTTTCCTGACTTGATATAACCACATTTCTTTTTTTTTAAGTGGTTATATCAAGATTTTATTTATATATTTATCTATCTATCTATCTATCTATCAGAGACAGAGCGCACTAGCAGGTGGCGTGTAAGGCAGAGGGAGGAGCAGAACAAGGAGCCTGATGTGGGACTTGATCCCAGAATCCCAGGATCATGGCCTGAGCTGAAGGCAGACACTTAATCAACTGAGCCACCCAGGCATCCCCATAACCACATTACTTAAGTGGTTATTTCCTCTTTACTATTTAACTAACAGCTGTATAGATATTCTGATCTATTTTAAAAGTAAAAATCCAGGTAGTAGAAATCATATTTTGTTAAGTTATAAACTGTCATTCTCACTCATCTTCAGTCCTTTATTCTCTTCCCACCCTCTTTAGAATTTGCCACTTCTGGCACATACCCCATACATAAAGGCATAGTCAATAGATTCCCATTAAAAAAGTAAAAGGAAAGCTTATTACTTAGTAATGTTTGATAGTCCCAAAATAAAATTAAGAGATATAAATACCTGCTTTAAAAAAGGTGCTAATAGAGTGCCACTTTAATTTTAAAAATTAAATATATAAATATATGTAATATCTGGTATTTTTTTATTTTAAAAACAATTGCTTAGACAGTATTATGCTAAGTGAAATAAGTCAGTCAGACAAAGATAAATACTACATGGTTTCACTCATATGTGGAATTTAAGGAACAAAACAAATGAGCAAAGGTTAAAATAGAAAGAGGCCAACCAAGAAACAGACTCTTGAGAGAACAAACTGAGGGTTGCTGCAGGGGAAAGGGGGATGAGTTAAATGTGTGCTAATGATTAAGGAGTGCACTTGTTTTAATGAGCACCAGGTGCTGTATATAAATGTTGAATCACTCAAGTTGTGTACTTGCAACTAATATTGCACTGTATTTGACTAACTGGAATTTAAATAAAAACTAAAAAATACTTGCTTTGAAAAAATATATAAAAATAAAAAGACTTAAGGTTTGGTGAGGGAGGAGAAGTGAAAGGACAAGAGAGAGGAAAGTAAAAAAGAATATAAAGCAGCAGCTTAGACTGAAGATCCATATAGCCCAGGGCATGGAAAATAGGTGTCCAATAAACATTTGTTGAATAAATACATAAATGAGCAAGTCCTATTTCCCTGCCGTCTAATCATCTACCTCTACTTTAGTTTACTAGCATCACACCCAACTTATGGCTTTTTATTGTCTCCTGAGCAGCAAAAAGTGAAGTTGAGATTCCTTCAAATCTCAGAGACATACTATGGTCAATTAAGCTACTTTGGTTAGTAAATTTAAGAAATACATAACTTATACACATAATAAAAAAGGATTTGATAAAGGATAATACCGTTTAGTTAAAAATAAAATCCTGGGTACAGTCAGCCAAGCATCCCACAGACTCTTTGTTTTGGCTCAGGTTGTGATCTCAGGGTCATGAAATAGAGCCTTGCATCAGGCTCTGGCTCAGTGTGGAGTCTATTTGAGACTATCTCTCCCTCTCCCTCTGCTAGTCCTCCCCCCAACCCCTCACCCCCACCTCTGCATGCTTGCTCTCTCTATCTCTAAAAAAAATAAATAAAATATTAATAAATAATAAATAAATAAATAAATAAAATCCTAGTTAGTTGCTTTCAGGCCCATTGTGGGAAGTGCCATCATTTTAGACATGATAAAGTTTATATATACCAACCAGAGACATCATCATGAATCTGCAGAATGTCTGGACTATAAAATATAGAAATTTATTATATTTTCATGTATATAAAGTAACTAATTACCCAAATAGATAAGTATGCCATGGAAAATACATTTTGCGGGTATATTTAAACAAATTACTGGGACGCCTGGGTGGCTCAGTTGGTTAAGCGGCTGCCTTCGGCTCAGGTCATGATCCCAGTGTCCTGGGATCGAGTCCCACATCAGGCTCCTTGCTCGGCAGGAGCCTGCTTCTCCCTCTGCCTCTGCCTGCCACTCTGTCTACCTGTGCTTGCTCTGTCTCTCTCCCTCTCTCTCTGACAAATAAATAAATTTTAAAAAATACCTTCTCTTTAAAAAAAAAAAAACAATCATGTAAACAAATTACTGAATGATGAAGTAAAAATAATTAAATTTTCCAATAACATAAACTGGTATTTTTGGCATGCTTAAAAGGTTTTAGCCATTTCCACTCTTAAACTTTCCTCTGAAGCTGTATAAATACTATACTTTCAGCAAGTCCCTTTCCCATAGCTAATACAAAGATAGTATTTGGCTCAGTATCTGTCTAAATTATCACAGACTGAATTTTCACAAGATACGACACACATGTAAGAACTATGTTTGAATTGCATCATGAAGCCCCAAGGTTTAGATGCCCACTTACCTCGTACTTTAAAATATTTCACATGGTTTGCCACAGCCTCTGTTACACTTTCACCCGGACAGGTTTTCACACCATTAGGAAACAGAATAGATCGCCTTCTTCTCAGCAACCACTGTTTCTCAGTTTCTCTGTGGTCCAGAGGTAGTTTCCTTTCAGTAGAAGGAGAAGTGTCTGTGGATTCTGAGTCAGTCAGGAAAAAAGAAACTGCACTCTTGGGTTCTTGGATATCTTCTAAAGACATGTAGGTTTGTGCTACAGAGTGAAAGCATAGACAAGTCTTCTGATAATGAACAAAGATACAGTATGAAAGGTAACAGATAAAAACTGACTTTTGTGCCATATTTCAATTTTAAAGTCATGATCAGACTACAGACATGCATGCCTCAAGAATGGAGGAGTGAGCTGTCAATTTTTTCTCCATCTAACTCCTACTCCTTTATTTCAAGATTCTTGGTTATTGAAATAACTATATATCCAATTGCGACACAAGAAATAAGAGGAAGTAAGTCTGAAGTAGAAATTACTAAAGAAAAAAAAACAAAATTATTGGAGAGATTTTAAAATTTTAAATGAAGCAATAACAAAGACTAAAATAATAGCATTTGATTCAACTTCTTACAAAATTGTATCAAATAATGTTATTTTTAAAGAGATTATAATACAAATATAAGAAAAAAATATAGATTTTTAAATACCTGTTAATGATGTAAGGTTTCCTTCTATCACGACAAATATCAAAATACCCAGAGAAATCTTCCCAAAATGAGGAAACATAATCATTTGGGCCAAAATCAAAGGAATGAGAAGAGACCTTAACTTGAACACCCAAAAAGACTTGAAACTTCCAGCAACAAATTATTATAGGAAAGGTCTAACATTTAAGAGTTTATATTTGAGAACTGACAAACATTCCAAAACCATTATAAATTAGCTAAATAAAAATGGTGGTCCTTTCAAAATACCTGTCACTTCTTTCCTGAAATAACCAGCACAGCTATGAAAGCGGAAGAGATAAGCTAATTAGAACAGATGGGGAGAGACAATTTCTTTATTCTAATCTACCCAGCTAAGCTCTTTATGGCGCTTTCTTTGCCTTTAACAAGGAGTCCTCTTAAAAATACTCTTTCACGTATGGTTTACGGAGTTTTACAATTTTTATGAATCTAGTGGTTGAACCTGACATATTCACAAGTTCTCTGGGTTCTTCTAGGGTCTATGGTTTGTTTTGTTTTTTAAGATTTTATTTATTTATTTTGAGAGAGAGAGAGAGATTGGGGGGTGTGGAGGCAGAGGGAGAGAGAGTCTCGAGTACTCCATGCTGAATGCAGAGCCCAACTTGGGGCTTGATCTTACCACCCTGAGCTCACAACCTGAGCCAAAACTAAGAGTCAGAAGTTCAACCAACTGTGACACTCAGGTGCCCCTAGGACTTATGATATGCAAGCAAAAGACTTATAAGCCCAAATTGAGTATACCTATCTACTTCAGAAATACAGAGTTAGGTACAAAACTAACTCTAGCTAGTTTTCCTGGAGCTATTTCTTTTTGGCATAGTTACTATCGTGTAAATTTCTCTCCTTGATAAAAAATTTGAAAATCAGGGATGCCTGGGTGGCTGAGTCGGTTGTGTCTGCCTTCAGCCCAGATCATGATCCCAGGGTCCTGGGATGGAGTCCCACATCATGCTCCTTGCTCAGAAGATAGCCAGCTTCTCCCTCTGCCTGCTGCTCCCTTTGCTTGTGCTCTCTCTGACAAGTAAATAAAATCTATTTAAAAAAAGAAATTTGGGGCGCCTGGGTGGCTCAGTGGGTTAAGCCTCTGCCTTCGGCTCAGGTCATGATCTCAGGGTCCTGGGATCGAGCCCCGCATCGGGCTCTCTGCTCAGCGGGGAGCCTGCTTCCCCCTCTCTGTCTGCCTCTCTGCCTACTTTTGATCTCTCTCTGTCAAATAAATAAATAAAAATCTTTAAAAAAAATAAAAAATAAAATAAAATAAATTTTAAAAAAATAAAATAAAATAAAGAAATTTGAAAATCTTTGGTTATAAACACTTAATGTCTTCTTCTGTATTTATAAAA
The DNA here is from genome assembly GCA_004024625.1 of Mellivora capensis. Taxonomy (NCBI): domain Eukaryota; kingdom Metazoa; phylum Chordata; class Mammalia; order Carnivora; family Mustelidae; genus Mellivora; species Mellivora capensis. The sequence continues at coordinate 108,382 of PISX010001887.1, read as the reverse complement.
TGGGATAGGAATAGTAAACCTAACCCATGATAGGGCTATTGTGAGGATTAAGTTAGTAAATACACAGAAAATGCTTAGAATAGTGCCTGATACATATTAGGCATACAATAAAAATGATAGCCACATGATAACTGTGTTGCTTAGTTAGCTACTAAACATAAGGCCTGGTGTGTTTATGAGGAACTCCTAGCCAAGAAAGGATATCTTTTACCACAATAGGACCAGATAAAATTCATTGTATTAGAACAGTTGTTTTTATCAAATAAGCCTAGTAGAAAGCAATTAAATTCGTCAAAGTCCCTGGGAAAGCTAGGATTTACTATCAAATAGCACTGGATTTACATCTTATGTCATGTACCTCTAGTGAAGTTCTCTGGGGGGAAAAAAACTGGTAAAGATCTAAAGCACATTTCTCTTGAGAATCCTTAAGTAGTCCTGACCCCAATTTCTTTAGCCCCCAAAACGGGTGCACTCAGTTGTAAGAGAAGAGACCAGCTGGGTGAGTGTAGACCATACCATCATAAGGAAGCCTGATACCCACAAAAGCCTGTCTTTTAATGGCCTCTAGGCAAAGTTTCCAAATTTCTCCAAGGACAAGTTCAGTTACAAGTGACTCTATAGAAGGAAGGAAAAAGCATATGTTTTCCAATACCATTTTATATACTTCTGGTCAAGCGGGCTTTCAAAGTATGCATGTCTACTCACAGTTCTCCCAGACCAGGCATAGTTCAACAATTAGAGGTCATTTTCACATTAAAAAAAAAAATTGAGTACAAATGACATTTTACATTTATTTTAGCCCAGTACATTTCTAAAGAAACACTAGTGAAAAGAAAGAAAAGCCAAGATAATTTGCTATGAAGAAAAGGCTTAAGCTTGGTGTTAAGCCAAAAGCAATTACAGCATAAGTGAATGATTTTATATGATTAAAAAGTAGGTGACACTGGAAAGATGAGAACAGCACATAGATTGGAACCAGATTAGAGAGGGCTCTGTATGACAAGCACCCTATTTTTTCCCATAACATAAAAAGAAAACAAGCTGATTATAAGAGGCATTAAACTTTTTCTAAGTCTTACTTAGATAGGAGTCAAACAAACAAACAAAAAGTTACTACTTTTTTTATCCCAAGAGTTGTAAATTAAAAATAGTATTATCTTCTCTGGAAAGACTTTCCCTGTCCAGTGACAACCCTCTTACTATCTTTCTACCACTTCTCACTCACACACACACACACACACACAACTAGGATGAACTCTCTCCTGAGCTCCCAAGAAAGTCTATTACAGTTTTTACCAGGAATATTAAAACTATTCATATGTCCATTTCTCCCACTAGACTATAAGTGACTCAAGAACAAAAGCTGCGGTTCATTTTTTTGTACCTAGCAAATTGCCTACTAATAGATGCTCTAAAAATGTTTCCTGAATGAACAAATTAACTATATGCCTGTTAAAGAAGAAAGAAAAATTAATCTAAGCATCAGTTATATGATATGAACTGGAAATCATAAATTTGAAAATTTATTTCTAAGAATGGCTCATGTTTCTTAAGAAAAGAATATTACACCTTGATTTAATGAATTGGAAACATGTTTAATATAAAATGTTGATATTCAACGCATCATTTCCACATGAATTTAGGAAAATGAATTTTAAACAATCTTCAAAACATGATAAAAGACAGTGGTACCTTTGAAAAACATACAAACAAAAAGTTAAGAAGTCACAAGAAGATGTATTACATATTTGCTTTCCCAAAATTAGATGTATGAAATAATTAATAGTCTTTTTTAAAAGTCCCCTCCCATACACACACAAGTTGGGAATGAAAACATGTAATTATAACCATCTTTATAAGAAATCTCCAAAAGACAAATATCTTTAACAATATAAAGATGGTGACAAGATTAACAAAAACTCAAAAACACTGAGGCTTAACTGACAAATTCAAATTCACATGATTTTGAAATAAAATGTTCCAACTTTTAGCTTTATCTTAAATTGCCTTTGCTTCACTGCTTTACATACAGTTAACAATATAAATCCAAGAGATGCTTAAAACAGAAGATCAAAATAATACTCTTAGAAAACATGTTTCTTATTTGAGAAAATACAGTATCATTGTCCCCTCAATTTTCCTGATAACATCAAAAGCTTGTGAAGTCTTTAATCATGTAATACCACCATCATCACGTGAATTCAAAACTGTTACCTGAACATTTAATAAAAACAAGCTCCATGGGGATCATAGGTCTCTAAAAACTACAATTTAAAAATATAAAAGCAATTCTAGCAATCTGGCTTTGCAGATGAATACTAGGTAAACAGTTATAAAATTATATATTTAGTTCTAACAATTAATAAATAAGATTTTGAGGGTATTTTTACTTAAAGTTATGAGGACACCAATTTTATCTTCTACACTTACAGAAACTGTGTACATACATTCTAAGATATCAGAATAGGATAGAAGTCAATATTGATAAAGCTATACCTCAAATAAACTAATTGAGCTACATATGTAATTTTTACAAATCTGTTTTGGACAGTTAAAATTTTTTTGTTCCAAATTTCATTCTGAATGAATGAACTAAATTCTCAGATCCCCACATACGACATCAAAAGAAAAAGAGAACATATAACAATTTACAGCAGAGTAACGGTTCCATTTAGCAATTGAGAAAAATAAGCTGCGCTTTGAAAGAGTCAATTTTTATCATCTTTCTAACATCATGTCTTCTTTTACACTATACAGAAGGGATGCCGTAAATGGCATTTTCTGAAGCCTACTAAATTCTTCTTTAAAAAAATACACAGTATTCATACTGCATGCTTGAGCTGCAAAGAAGAGAATTACAATATAATGTGACTTGTCAACAAACTTGACAAGCACTGGGGCTGGCACCAGGGAGGACCTAACTCCCCTCAACTCCCAGTTATATGGAAGTACAGATCACATCGTTTTATTATCTACAAAAACATTCCCACATTTACATATGCTATTGCATAATCAGAAACATTTAATCAGAAAAATATCAAATATTTATGAAATTTTAATTTCTATCTAATAAGTTTATCTATACCACCCCCATTTTCCACTGCATCTATGAGATCTCAACAATCTAATAATTATCTTATATATTTTAGATACTGTTCAATGACTTATAAAACTACCACAAGTTATTTTCTTCTCTGTGAGCTGATTAACACAAATGCTGATAAGCGGCTTTCCAGTAATCTTATAGAACATCTGTGTCATGTTTGTACAGATTAACTAGCTACTGCTGCCCTTCTGTTGCTGTAAATGAAGTTTCAAAATGAGCTCTCGAATATCTTCCCGTTTGGTCTTTATTACATGACGAGGAAACCATTTCTCCAAATGAATTGGAAGTTCAAAATTAACAATAGGATCCTAATGAAAGAAAAGAAAGAATGCAATCACTTTAGCAGTACAATTCAAATTTGTTTTTATTTCATTTTACAAGAAATGAGAAATTGCTAGCTTTTTAAAATAAGGCTTTACTGAGATATAATTCATATAATATATAATTCACCTAAACCTATGTATTACCATTCCTCCCCAACTATATGAAAAGTTCTAACTGTATACTATAATCCTTATGTGCTAAAAGTGCATTCAGTACTAGTCAAAATACTCTACTCCTATACCCATTTTCATAACACCACACCAAAAAATGGGGCTGGCTGCCAGGACAACCAACAATGCAATTACAGGGCTAGAAGTTCCAGTCTCAACCCCCCGGCCTACAGATAGTGGAGAGGGGCTTCACAAATAATGTTGGTAATGACTGAAGTAATGAGTGGACAGTGTAAAAAGCAAACAGTGATTCCTTGCTTTTAAAATGTCTTCCTTAATACAGCTACTTATAGTATTACTGATGAGCTAGAAAGTTTAACACTCATGCTTATTATTGTATTTATCTAGCTTACGGTTTTCTGAGCTTCTTGAGTATATGGGTCTTCTATTTTTTTTAAAGATTTATTTATTTGAGAGAGAGAATGAGTGCTTGCACAGAAGGAGAGTGAGAGGGAGAAGCAGACCTCCTGCTGAGCAAGGAGCCTGTCACAGGACTCAATCCCAGGACCCTGAAATCATGACCTGAGCAGAGGCAGATGCTTAACCGACTGAGTCACCCAGGTGCCCCCAATATATGGGCTTTTTAGTTTTGAAATTTTTTCTTCAAATTTTTGTCTGCCTTTCTCTCTCTCCCAACCTAATCCTTCTGGAACTTTAATTACATGTAAATTACACTTTTTGACCTGTATCACACTTGTCTCTTATATTCTGTTCTTTATGTTCTTTCTTTTTCTCTTTGAAATATAGTGGAATTCCTTCCATTTCCCCTTTTTTTTTAAAGTTCTAATCCTGTCTTCTGCTGCATCCAAGTCTGCTACTAAACCCAACTAATAAGTTCGTTTTACTTTTTCTTCTAAGTTTTTATTTATATTCTCCTTAGTTAACATACAGTGTAATATTAGTTCCAGGTGCAGGATTTAGTGATTCATCACGTATCTACAACACCCAATGCTCATCACAGAAATGCTAGTAAGTTCTTAATTTCAGATATATTATTATGCATTTTCAGCTCTAGAATATCCACTTGATTTTTTAGTAGATACCATCTCTACCCATTTTGTTCATCTTTGACTGTTTTCTCTAACATATTATTCAAACCATTTTAAAAGTCTTACCTGTTAAATAACTCCAATATCTGGATTATATGTGGTTTAATTATTTTCTTTCTTGATTAACTGTAATACTTTCTTGCTCACCCAGTAATTTGTGATTATATCCTACTAATTGTGAATAAAAAATTTATTTACATCTTTACATACCTTAAAAAAGCTCTCCACATATTGCAGTAAATATACTCCACAATCACTGCTATTATCTTGTTTAGGAACTTTAGGGCATAGGTCCACCATGTTTGTTTTGCTGAATTCACGATGAGTTTTTCGTTTAACTTCCCATTCTACCTCTAAATACCTTGAATCATCAAAAAGTAGAGTGATTCTAGTAGAAATCCCTTTACTATTACTATTCAACACGAAGACAGAAAAACATTTGCTGCCAGATGTGTTGCCTCAAGTCAAATTTCCAAATTTAACAGTACAAGCGTTTTAAGGCTTTAAGTGTTACTACTTAAAATCATCTGAGTTTCAGACTAAAATCTAGACTTTTTTCAACAACTCAACTTCATAACTCATATACATACACTCATTTATATTATGAAGTAAACTGATAAATTATTTTAAAACTTTAGCTGGTAGCTATTTCCAGATCCTATAGTAAATTACAAAATTATACACACACACACACACACACACACACAAGTAATAAAAATATGAAAAAGTTCTTATTTTTTCTAAAATGATACTTTATAATCACTAATATCTGAAATGCTCCTTTGTAAAATTACACTTATTGTTCAGTTATAAATACAAATTCTGAATTTTCTTTCAATATATACAAGTTAATATTTGAGAAATATTAATACTTGAATATTAACATATATGAGGATATATATGATTGGTTATATTTGTAGACTTCATCTAAATACGTAGTAAAATATAATTCGTGGCATAGTCTTTTCAGTAATTCTTATAGTAACTTCAAAATTATTGAGATTTTAGGTAACAGAATGAGGGTAAAATTGTCATTACTTACTCTCGTAAATTCTGAACTGTGTTTTGTATAGAAGCAGCTTTCAAGGAATCTAGTATGAGAATGCATGGCCTATGAAAAGCAAAAGAAAAAATCAAGGTGTACATATCTGCATTTAAATTTAATAAATTTAATAAATTTAATAAAATTTAAATATCTGAAAAAACTATTATTACAGCATGTACCTACCTTTTACACATTTTCTTTGGTACTGATGGATTTGTCTCGGTACTCTGAAATAACAGGAATTTTTATGACTTTACAATTAAAACCAATTTGAATAAATTAATATGCAGTTACTCTTTAAAATGTTTGAAATACTCTGAAATTCAAATTTCAAGTAAGAGCTCTTTTCATCATCTAAAGTGAGCCAACGTCATTTTTTTCAGAAATTCACTGATTTATGTTCTTATACTGGTGAGAGTATCTTATATATACACTTTTACATGTGGCCTCAAGAAGTTACGGCACTTTAACATAGTCTAAAAACAGCCTAGAATTCTAACTACTTCTATTCAGAGTCACCATCTTAAGCAAAGATAAACAAGTTAATTTAACCTACCCTTATCTACATTTTCTAACTCAACATATGCTGTTGGTGGAGACAAATTTGAGAAACAACAGATTAAACTTCAAGCAGATTTCTTTAAAGAAAAACTTCTCAGTACCTTTATTATTCTAATGTAACAGTGAATCTTTAAGAGAGGACTAAGACACAGGATTTACCCAACTTAACTGACCTTATAATCCTTTTATCATAATCTGCATCTTAGAACAAGCGTTCCCAGGAACCTAATTTGGAAGCCTGTTTCTTTCTTCTTCTTTTTTTTAAGATTTTATTTACTTATTTGAGGGAGAGAGAGAGACTGTGGGGAGGTGAGGGAAAAAGGAAGGGCTTGATCCCAGCACCCTGGGATTTTGACCAGAGCCAAAGGTAGATGCTTAACCAACTGAGCCACCCAGCCACTCCTGGGAAGCCTGTTTCTATAAGTGAGAAGAAACTCCCCTATCATGTCACTGTTACAACAGAAAAGGAAACTTCCTTTCTTCTGCCCACCCTATACCAGTAAGAGTAAAGAAATAAGCCTATGCCAAGATAGCAAGTCTGCTGCTCTCTGTACCTACCAAAAAAAAAAAAAAAAAAAAAAACTCACTAGGTTGTTACTTTGGTCAATTAAGACACCAAAACTAGACCATGCATGCCAGTTTGGAGGACTATAAAAGAAAAGTTAACAAAACACAAAAATGTGGAGCCTAAACAACATACAACTAAACAACCAATGAGACAACAAAGCAATAAAGCAACCAAAGAGGAAATCAAAAAAATACATGGAGACAAATGAAAATGAAAACAAAACAGTCCAAAATCTTTGGGATGCTACAAAAACAGTTCTAAGAAGTTAGTTTATAGCAATATAGGCCTACCTCAAAAAAACAAGAAAAATTTCAAATAAACAATCTAACTTTACACCTAAAGAAACTAGAAAGATCCAACAAAGCCCAAAGCTAGAAGGAAAGAAATAATAAAGATCAGGGTGGAAATGAATTAAATTAAAACTAAAAAGAAAAACAACAGAAAAGATTAATGAAACCAAGAGCTGGGTCTTTGAAAATATAAACACAATGATAAACCTTTACCCAGATTCATCAAGAAAAAAGGAAGACAACTCAAATAAAATCAGAAATGAAAGATGAGAAGTAACAACACCCAATAAATATGAAGGATTATGAAAAACTACTATGAAAACTTACATGCCAATAAATTGGAAAACCTACAAGAAATGAATAAATTCCCAGAAAGACACAATCTTCCAAGACTGAATCAGAAAGAAATAGAAAATCTGAACTGACCAATTAATATTAATGAAACTAAATTAGTAATCAAAAAACAATCAAAAAGTTGATGACCAGATAGATTCATAGATGATTCTACCAAACATTCTAAAGAAGAGTTAGGGGCGCCTGGGTGGCTTGGTCAGTTAAACAATCAACTCTTGGTTTCAGCACAGGTAATGATCTCAGGATCATGAGATCGAGTCCCACATTGGGTTCTGCGCTCAGTGTGGTTCTCCACTCAGTGTGGAGTCTGCTTATCCTTCTCCTTCTGCTCCTCTCCCTGCTTGCTCTCTTTCTCAAAAATAAATAAATAATTTTTAAAAAGTAAAGAAGAGTTAATATCTATTCTCCTCAAACTATCCCAAAAAAATAAAAGGAAAGATTCGAAACTCATCCTATGAGGCTAGCATTACTCTGATTCTGAAACCAGACAAAGACACCACAAAAAAAAGAAAACTACAAGCCAATATCTCTGATGAATAAAGATGCAAAAATCATCAACAAAATACTAACAAACTGCATTTAACACTACATTAAAAGAATGATTCACCTCATTTAAGTGGGATTTATTCCGGGTATGCAAGAATGGTTCAGTATCCACAAATCAACCAAGGTAACACATCCCTCTAACAAATTAAAGGATAAAAATCATATGATCATCTTAATAGATGTGGAAAAAGCACTGGACAAAATTCAACATCCACTCATGGTGAACATTCTTCATGATGAACACTCTCAACAAAGTGGGCTTAGAGGGAACACAGGTCAACAACATCATAAAGTTCATGTATGATGGCCCATAGCTAACATCATACTTATGGGGAAACGCTAAAAGCTTCTCCTCTAAGACCAGGAACAAAGATGTCCATTCTCACCACTTTTATTCAATGTAGTACTGGAAGTCCAACAATCAGACAAAAAAAGAAATAAAAAGCAACCAAACTGGTAAGGTAGAAGTAAAACTGTCACTATATGCAGATGACACGCTATATATAGAAAACCGTTAAAACTGTACCAAAAAACTATTAGAATTCATAAATGAAAAGAGTAAAGTTGCAGGATACAAAATTAATATATAGAAGTTGGTGCATTTCTGTACACTAATATCAAAATAGCAGAAATAGAAACTAAGAAAATGACCCATTTACAATTATACCAAAACACACACACACACACACCACACACACACACACACACACATCTAGGAATAAACAACCTCACAGGTGAAAGATCTATACTCTAAAAATGTAAAATACTGATGAACGATATTGAAGACAAATAAACAATGGAAAGGGGCGCCTGGGTGGCTCAGTGGGTTAAAGCCTCTGCCTTCGGCTCAGGTCATGATCTCAGGGTCCTGGGATCGAGCCCCACATCGGGCTCTCTGCTCAGCAGGGAGCCTGCTTCCCCCTCTCTCTCTGCCTGCCTCTCTGCCTACTTGTGATCTCTCTGTCAAATAAATAAATAAAATCTTTAAAATAAATAAATAAATAAATAAACAAATGGAAAGACATAACATGTTCACAGATTTGGAGAATCAACATTGTTAAAATGTCCATACCACACAAAGTACTCTACAGATTCAATGCAATTCCTATCAAAATACCAATATTATTTTTCAAAGAACTAGTAAAAATAATCCTAAAATTTGTATGGAGCCACAAAAGATCCCAAATACTCAAAGCAATCTTGAGAAAGAACAAAGTTGGAGGTATCTTAACATCAGATTTCAAGCTATACTACAAAGATACAGTGATCAAAACAGTATAGTCCTGCCACAGAAGAGACACACAGATCAGTGGAATAGGACAGAGAGCCCAGGAATAAACCCACACCTACATGGTCAATTAATCTATAACAAAGGAGGCAAGAATATACAATGGGCAAAAGACAGCCTCTTCAATTAAATGGTGTCAAGAAAACTCGACAGCTATGTGCAAAAGAATGAAACTGGATCATTTTCTTACACCATACACAAAATTCAACTCAAAATTAAAGACCTAAATGTGAGACCTGAAACCATAAACCTACTTCAAGAAAACATAGGCAGTACTCTTGGACATCAGCCTTAGCAACATTTTTCAAGATCTGTCTCCTTAGGCAAGGGAAACCAAAACAAAAATATACTATTGGGACTACATCAAAACAAAAAGCTTTTGCACAGCAAAAGAAACCATCAACAAAATAAAAAGGCAACCTAATGAATGTGAGAAGATATTTGCCAAAGACAGATCTGATAAGGGTTAATTTCCAAAATACATAGAGAGCTTATACAATTTAACACACAGACTTAAGCCCAATTAAAGATGGGCAAAGGATCTGAATAGACATAAGACCTACAGATGGCCAACAAACACGAAAAAATTTCAACATCACTAATCATCAGGGAAATGTAAATTAAAACCACAATGAAATACTACCTTACACCTGCCAGAAGGGACGAAATCAAAAAGACAAAAGTAACAAGTGTTGGTGAGAATGTGAAGAAAAAGAAATCCACATAAACTGTTGGTAAGAATGTAAATTGGTTTTCTACAGCCACTATGAAAAACAATACAGAGTTTCCTCAAAAAATTAAAAAAGAGAAATACCATACGATCCAGTAATTCCACCACTTGGTGTTTACCCAAAGAAAGTGAAAACACTTATTTGAAAAGATATGTGCACCATAATGTTTACTGCAGTATTATTTACAATAACCAAGATATGGAAGCAGCCCAAGTGCCCATCAACAGATGAATGGATGAAGAAGATGTGTACACACACACACACACACACACACACAGAGGAGTATTAGAAATAAAAAAGAATTAAAGTTTGTTATTGGCAATGATGTGGAGGGAGCTAGAGGCTATTACGCTAAGTGAAATACGTCAGATTGAGAAAGACAAATACCATAAGATTTCACTCATATGTGAAATCTAAAAAAAAAAAAAATTAATAAACAAACAAAAAGCAGAATCAGACCTATAAATACAGAGAACAAACTGATGGTTGCCAAAGGGGAGGAGCATCAGGGGATGGGCAAAAGGGGTGAAGGGGGAGTGGGAGAGTCAGGCTTCAGTTATGGAATAAATAATCACAGGTATAAAAGTCACAGCATAAGGAATATGGTCAGTGACACTGTAATAACACTACATGGTGACAGATGGTGGCTACACCTGCAGTAAACGTGGCATAACATTTAAAATTATCAAATCACTATGTTGTACATCTGAAACTAATGTAGTACTGTATATCAAACTATACTCAAAAAAATTTTTTTAATATATACATTTATATACTTTTATATATAATATATAATATATATTAAACATATACACATTTATATATATTTAGGTTTAGATTGCTAATTACACTAGCTTAAAAAAAATGCTGACATGATGAAGAAGAAAAGTACTTCATCTGAAGGTGTGCCTGGGTAGCTCAGATGGTGGGCATCTGCCTCCAGCTCTGGTCATGAACTCCAGATCCTGGGATCGAGCCCCACATCAAGCTCCTGGTTGGCTCAGTGGGGATCCTGATCCTGCTTCTGCCTCTCCCTCTCTCTGTCTCTCTCTCAAATGAAAAATTAAAAAAAAAAAAAAAAACTTAAAAAAATACTCTGAAAAGGAACCAACCAAAATGAACTAATAAATTACTGAATGAACAAATAAAAAAAAGTTAAAGTAAGCTACAAAAATGCAAGAAGAATGATAATTTCTCTTGTTCTGTTTCCTATCCCCATAAAATATATCAAAGAACCATAAAACAACACATTTATTATGGTCCAACAATGTCCATCATATATGATACTATATGTGGAAAACCCAAAGATTCCACTCCAAAACTGCTAGAACTTGTACAGGAATTCAGTAAAGTGTCAGGATATAAAATCAATGCACAGAAATCAGTTGCATTTCTTTACACCAACAAGACAGAAGAAAGAGAAATTAAGGATTCCATCCCATTTACAATTTCACTCAAAACCATTAGATACCTAGGAATAAACCTAACCAAAGAGGCTAAAAGCCTATACTCAGAAAACTATAAAGTACTCATGAAAGAAATTGAGGAAGACACAAAGAAATGGAAAAATGTTCCATGCTCCTGGATTGGAAGAACAAATATTGTGAAAATGTCCATGCTACTTAAAGCAATCTACACATTTAATGCAATCCCTATCAAAATACCATCAACTTTTTTCAAAGAAATGGAACAAATAACCCTAAAATTTATATGGAACCAGAAAAGACCTCGAATAGCCAAAGGAATATTGAAAAAGAAAGCCAAAGTTGGTGGCATCACCATTTCAGACTTCAAGCTCTATTACAAAGCTATCATCATCAAGACACTATGGTACTAGCACAAAAACAGACACATAGATCAATGGAACAGAATAGAGACCCCAGAAATAGATCCTCAATTCTATGGTCAATTAATCTTCGATAAAGCAGGAAAGAATGTCCAATGGAAAAAAGATAGCCTCTTCAATAAATGGTGTTGGGAAAATTGGACAGCCATTTGCAGAAAAATGAAATTGGACCATTTCCTTACACCACACACGAAAATAGACTCAAAATGGATGAAGGACCTCAATGTGAGAAAGGAATCCATCAAAATCCTTGAGGAGAACACAGGCAGCAACCTCTTCGACCTCAGCCGCAGCAACATCTTCCTAGGAACATCGCCAAAAGCAAGGGAAGCAAGGGCAAAAATGAACTATTGGGATTTCATCAAGATCAAAAGCTTTTGCACAGCAAAGGAAACAGTTAACAAAACCAAAAGACAACTAACAGAATGGGAGAAGATATTTGCAAACGACATATCAGATAAAGGGCTGGTGTCCAAAATCTATAAAGAACTTATCAAACTCAACACCCAAAGAACAAATAATCCATCAAGAAATGGGCAGAGGACATGAACAGACATTTCTGCAAAGAAGACATCCAGATGGCCAACAGACACATGAAAAAATGCTCCACATCACTCGGCATCAGGGAAATACAAATACAAATCAAAACCACAATGAGATATCACCTCACACCAGTCAGAATGGCTAAAATTAACAAGTGAGGAAATGACAGATGCTGGTAAGAATCCGGAGAAAGGGGAACTCTCCTACACTGTTGATGGGAATGCAAGCTGTTGCAGCCACTCTGCAAAAACAGCATGGAGGTTCCTCAAAAAGGTGAAAATAGAGCTACCCTACAACCCAGCAATTGCACTACTGGGTATTTACCCTAAAGATACAAACGTAGTGATCTGAAGGGGAAATGCACCCGAATGTTTATAGCAGCGATGTCCACGATAGCCAAACTATGGAAAGAATCTAGATGTCCATCAACAGATGAATGGATAAAGAAGATGTGGTATATATGTATAATGGAATACTATGCAGTCATCAAAAGAAATGAAATCTTGCCATCTGCGACGACGTGGATGGAACTAGAGGGTATTATGCTTAGTGAAATAAGTCAATCAGAGAAAGACAACTATCATGAGGAAGTGGATATGAGGAAGTGGATATGAGGAAGTGGAGATGCAACGTGGGGGGTTTGGGGGGTAAGAAAAGAATAAATGAAACAAGATGGGATCGGGAAGGAGACAAACCATAAGAGACTCTTAATCTCGCAGAAGAAACTGAGTGTTGCTGGGTGGGGGGGGGATCAGGAGAGGGTGGTGGGGGTATGGACATTGAGGGGGGGGTATGTGCTGTGGTGAGTGCTGTGAAGTGTGTAAACCTGGTGATTCACAGACCTGTACCCTTGGGGCTAAAAATATATGTTTATAAAAAAATTTAAAAATTAAAAAAAAAAAATATCCATCACAGTCCATACCTCACTATGCCCTATTTTACAGATAAAATTATTACATTCAAGAGTTTTCCTTCTTTTATACCTAAAGGAATATACTTACTTGGGAATCCTCTGTGCCCAAAGACAGCGTTGAAGCAGTATGCAGATCATTATCTAGTTAGAAATAATAAAGCAGTTATGAGTGTTTATTTATGTCTAATGCAAAATATTTAGATGTGGTTTGGGTCAGTATTAATGATAATGGCTATTAATAATTCTGCTTACTGTTTAGACTCCAGCTATTAAAAACATAATTTTCATTTTTTTTCCTCAAAAAAGTGAGCTTATTTGCATACTTAAGATTTGTGTTGTAACATAAGAAAAATCATGGAAAAATTTTAAGAGACCTGATATTACCTAGTCAATTTGCTAGTGTTAACAAGAATTATGTTCATTTGTTAAGAAAAAAATGCAAGATTTCAGCACTAAAAAACTTAAAATTAATGAATTCAGTAAAGCTGCAGGACACAAAATTAATATACATAAATTTGTTGCAGTTCTATACACTAATAACAAGTAGCAGAAAATTAAGAAAATAATTCCGCTTACATTTGCACCAAAAATAATAAAATACCCAAGAATAAATTTAACCAAGGAGGCAAAAGACCTAAACTGGTCTATGCCTGCAGATCCATAACATGAATTCTTAGTCATGTTAGCAAAATTACAAAAAGTGCTACAATAAAACTTGACATAACAGTATAAATTAAGAATTACATCTGGTTATACATGAGGTTGGGCATCTATTTTGAAAATTTCAGATTTCTTACTCTTTCTTCTAATAAGTGTCATGATAAAAAATTGTCATGTAGTATCTTTTAACTTCATATTGTTCACTATAATCATTTTATTGTTGTCATTATTATTAAAAACACTACATTAAGTTTACCACCTATTGTTTTGTTGTCATGTTGAGACTCCTGAACTTGGGAGTGCTCAGATAATGTTTGTGGATAATCTTCATATATAGCTTCTTCTAACCATGGAAAGCAAATGACTGCAAGGTACCAGTGAGATCTGTTGAAAAAGAAATACAATCTTAATAACACAAAATCCAAACAATGCAAAAGAATGTGTTCAGGACCTACAGCTGAGAAAGTGGGTATGACAATTTTCATACCAATTCTGAAGAAGCCCATTGTAATATTTGACACAATATGGAATACACATTCCAAAAGTAATTCAATAAGCAGTAAGACTTCTTAGGGTAAAATCTGAGCTATTTCAAATTTATTTATTTTATCCAATCAGTGCTTCCTACTGAGAAACTGCTTTAATAAATAGACAGACTCACAACATCAATTTTTTCTATTTGTGCTTGAAGAGCTTGTTCTCTTAAATATTTTAAGATTCATCCTAAAACCTTTTGATCTTTTATGCAGAAAATTGTTTGAGTCCAAGAAAGAAAAACTCAGTGTCTTAGTCATTACAGTCTTGTGGGTATCTGTCTTTTTTTTTTTTTTTACTATATTTACAATATAGCCACTGTCAAACCAAAATTTAAGATAAGTAACTCATAGTTCTAGCCATCTCTTTGGAAAAAATTAAAAATAATACCTGTAACTTACATGCACATAAGAAAAAAATATTTTTTTTTATGTATGCTCCAATTTTGTTTTTAAATAATCTGAAATACTCACGACTCATTTACAGGCACAAAAATATAATCTTTGTTAAAGATGTTTATGTGACGAGTCCATGTTCTTACTCTTTTATGTCTTCTCTGTGCCATTCTGAGAATATGAAAGATATTTTACATATAAAAAATTTAAACTTTAAGATACAGATTTCAAGAGTCATTTTCATATACTGAAGAAATGCTAGATTCAGTTTACTTAACCATCTCTTTAAGATACATAATATTTAACACACATTAAGATATATAATATTCACTCCTTTTCATTAAGTCTAGTTTGTTCTTAATCCTAATCACTATTTATAAATAATAATATAAAAAGAATAAAAGCAATTTATAAAATGGTTTATAGATTCCAAAAGTAGTTTGGCAACTAAAAATAGCTATACTTATTTATTCAATTTAGCTTCATGTGGACATGATAAAAATCTTAAGAGAATCATCTAATATTTTATATATGATGAGGGAGGTATCAAAACTTAATGGAAGAGGAGGAATGAGGCATATATGCTTAGATTTTTTTAAAGATGACATTCATCTCCTTCCATTTCATATATAAGGAAATTATAAGATAATGAGTTAAATATACCCACCATTCATCCATCTTCCATTTTGTTTCTGCAATAAATATTAGTTTTCTATGAGCAATTAATAAAAATCACCCACACGACCTTTAAGGAATTTATAAAATAATGAGGGCAGAAAACAACTACAACAAATAACTAAAGTATAAATGTCATAAGGAATATAAAGAAATTATGTTACAGCATTTAGAAAAGCCATCTAGAAAAGAATTGGGACAGAGAAATAATTATCTTTTCTTTATCAGAAAAACTAAGGAAGGATGATATCAAACCAAGTTTGAATATCAAAAAAAGTTTTAGGAAAGGGGTGGTATTTAACAGTGACATAAAAGAGATGGTATGTGACTTCTGGCTCAGTCCCTTCAAGAACCTCTTTTTTATGCACAGAATGAAACAAATCATTAAGTTCTTCTATATTTATTTTTTTAAAGTTCCAAGTAATATGGGAAACAGACTTCTCTGACCCATCCCGATTCATCTGAATATCTAACCAAACTCAGAGGGATAAATATTAGGAAGGAGATGGAATCTAGAATGAGCTGAAAAAGTGGCAGAAATTAGATACAATGTAATTAACTTTATAAAATAATCAGAAGTCCTATGTTTACTGCATTTTCTTATTTCAGAATGACCCAACCATTCCAGTGATTATAAACAATTATTTTCAACTAGTGCATAGCCTATTAATCTGTTTTTCCATTTGAAAATCTTAAAGATGGGGCGCCTGGGTGGCTCAGTCAGTTAAG
The DNA here is from genome assembly GCA_004024625.1 of Mellivora capensis. NCBI lineage: Eukaryota > Metazoa > Chordata > Mammalia > Carnivora > Mustelidae > Mellivora > Mellivora capensis. The sequence continues at coordinate 92,055 of PISX010001887.1, read as the reverse complement.
CATCTGACTTTGGGTCAGGTCATGATCTCGGGGTTCTAGGATTGAGCCGAGCTTCGTGTCCAGCTCCTCACTCAGCAGGCAATCTGCTTGTCCCTCTGTCTCCCTCTGCTCATGCTCTTTCTCTTTAATAAATGAATAAATTCTTTTAAAAAGGAGAAAATCTTAAAGACAGAAAAACGGTTTTCTTTTTTTGTTATATTGGTGTTTGGTTTCCTGACTATGCTAACCTTATTTGATTGGTAACATATGAGACACTGCATGGGGCAAGGAGAACCGGAGAGAATATGGGGAACATACTATAATCACTTATTCTCAGTTTCTAACTCTTTGGAAAATGAATATGTTCAATTAAATGTCTAACACTTCTGTCCCCATTCAGTAAGATACATTATTATTCTCTTGAGATCCTAATATGTACCAAGCACTGAGCAAAAGGCACCGAGGAAAGAGCAGAAAATAAGACAGATGTAGTTCATGACCTCATGAAATTTAACTTTAGGACAAGCAAACAAACAAATGATTAGAGATCATGTTATGAAACAAAAAAGTGCCAGGAGAGAAAATTTCATCAGAAAATAGGAAAGAGCTTCACATATTTGAAAATTTAAAGGAAGTAGGTTGAGCTGAATGAAGTAGGATAAGTGAATGGAAAGAATATCATAAGATGTGTATAGGAGATGGACAGAAGCCAGATCTTCTGGGTCAGCATCTCATAATCCATAGTAATGAGTTTGTGAATCATTTAGTCTGTGATTTCCTAACACTAGTAGTATGAGCATCTTATCAGGGACTTATTTACCATTAAGGTTTATATCCCTTTTGGGGGATGGGGAGGAGCAAGACGGCAGAAGAGTAGGAGACCTAAATTTCATCTGGTCCCAGGAATTCAACTACATAGTTATCAAACCATTCTGAACACTTACAAATTCAACAGGAAATTGAAGAGAAGAACAATTATATGAACAGAAAAGCTACTACTTTCTGGAAGGTAGGACATGTAGAGAAGTGAACCCGAGGTGATATACCAGAAGATCCGTCGCTCCAGAGGCTAAGCGGGGGGGTGGAGCCCTCACTAGGACAGTGTGGCCTCAGGACACAGGACCCTTGGGGTCATAGGAAGACCAGGGGTGCCTGAGTGCAGCAAGCTCCCAGGTAAGCAGGAAAGCCAGCTGCAAAGACAGAGCCAAGGAGTGGGCTCTCAGCTTGGGGTTCCCACTAACTGTGATTTGAGGCATAGTGGTACCACTGCTCTTGGATCAGGGAACCCAAAAGTGGCAGATCTGGGGAGACCCCACCCTTCCTCTACCAGGAGGAGTGGCATGGAATCGCACTGCAGGAATCTGCTGGGTTGGGAGACTCCAAACGAGGCCATGTGCCACACACAGAAATGCCTGGTAACAGGCTGGGTGAGCTCACAGTGCAGCCAGAGATCAGGGAGACAGGAGTGATTGACTGCTTTTCTCTGAGGGTGCACTGAGGAGTGGGACCCTGAGCTCTCAGCAACTCCGTGTGGGAGACTGGGAAGCCGCCATCCTCATTCTCATCCTCCAAAGCTGTATGGAAAGTGTTCAGGGAAGAAAAACTACCAAGAGCAAAACAGAGCAGATCACTTAGCCTGCCCCTGGCTAAGGTGGTACAATTCCACCTCGGGCAAAAACACTTGAGAATCACTACAACAGGACCTTCCCCCAGAAGATCAGCAAGAACATCCAGCCAAGATCAAGATTACTGATCAATGAGGGACGCCTGCTTCTCTCTCTGTGTATGCCTGTGCTCGCTCTCTCGCTCGCTCTCTCTCTCTGACAAATAAATAAATAAAATCTAAAAAAATAAAAATAAAAAGATTACTGATTAATGAGAACAGAAAAACACCAGTGCTAGGGGAATGGAGCACATTAAATTCATGGCTGTTTCCCCATGATTACATCTTCTGAAGTTAAATTTTTTTAAATTTTCATTATTTTTTTTCTTCCTGTATTTTTCCTTAATTGTTCTTATTTACTATTTTAAACTATTTTATCAAAACCTTTTTTAAAAATCTTTTTTAGTTTTCATTGTTGTAGTCATATTCTATCCCTTCATTCTATTTAACCTTATTTTTTGTATGCATATAGGTTTTTCTTTCTTTAAAATTTTGGGATAGAGTTTCTTCTAAAAGACCAAAATAGACCCTAAATCTTGCTTATGGCTTTGTTCTAGTCTCCAGCCTGATCACATTCTATCTTTTTTTTTTTCAACCAACTTCTTACTTATCAATTCCTTTTTTTTTTTAATTTATTTGTCAGAGAGAGAGGGCGAGAGAGAGAGAGCGAGCACAGGCAGACAGAGTGGCAGGCAGAGGCAGAGGGAGAAGCAGGCTCCCTGCCGAGCAAGGAGCCCAATGCGGGAGGGACTCAATCCCAGGACCCTGGGATCATGACCTGAGCTGAAGGCAGCCGCTTAACCAACTGAGCCACCCAGGCGTCCCATATCAATTCCTTTTTTAAAATATTTTTTAACTTTCATCTTTATAGTCATATTCCATCACTTCATCATGTTTACCTATATATATATATTTTTTTTTCCCTTTCTTTTCCCACTGGATTCAGGTTTCCTCTGATTTGGTTACTGTATTTTTTTTCTGGGCTCATTGTTACCATTTTAGCATTTTATTCTCTCATTCATCTATTCTGCTCTAGACAAAATGACAAGGTGGAAAAACTCACCTCCAAAAGAAGAACAAGAGGCAATACTGACTGATGAGGACCTAATCAATACACATTAGTAAGATGTCAAAACTAAAGTTAGAAAATAATTATAAAGATACCAGTTGGGCTTAAAAAAAGCATAGAAGATACTAGAGAATCTCTTTCTGAAGAAATAAAATCCCATTCTGGAGAAATAAAAGAACTAAAATCTAACCAAGTTGAAATCACAAAAGCTATTAATGAGGTCAATCAAAAATGGAGGCTCTGGCTGCTAGGGTAATTGAGGCAGAAGAGAGAATTAGTGACATAGAAGACCAAATGACGGAGAATAAAGAAGCTGAGAAAAAGAGATAAACAATTACTGAATCACAAGGGGAGAATTTGAGAGGTAAGTGATACCATAAGACAAAACAACATTAGAATAATTGGGAACTGAGAAGAAGAAAGAGAGAGGCAGAAGGTATATTGGAGCAAATTACAGGGGAGAATTTCCCTACTTTGGAGAAGGAAATAAGCATCAAAATGCAGGAGGCAGGCTGAGGAGTCAAGATGGCGGAGAAGTAGCAGGTTGAGACTACATCAGGTAGCAGGAGATCAGCTAGATAGCTTATCAAACCATTGCAAACACCTACAAATCCAACAGGAGACTGAAGACAAGAAGAGGAACAATTCTAGAAACAGAAAATCGACCACTTTCAGAAAGGTAGGACGGCAGATAAGTGAATCCAAAGCAATGGGAAGATAGACTGCGGTGGGGAGGGGCCAGTTCCCAGCAAGTGGCAGAGCAATGGAGCACAAAATCAGGACTTTTAAAAGTCTGCTCCACTGAGGGACATCGCTCCAGAGGCTAAACCAGGATGAAGCCCACGCGGGGTCAGCGTGGCCCCCAGGCCCCACAGGGTCACAGAAGGATTGGGGGTGTCTGAGTGTTGCAGAGCTCACAGGTATTAGAGCGGGGAAGCCAGCTACAGAGACAGAGCCGAGGAGTGAGCTCTCAGCTCGGGGTTACCTTGAACGGGTCACAGGCTGGGTGAGCTCGAAGCACGGCTGGAGGCCGGGGAGACGGGAGTGATTGAGCGCATTTCTCTGAGGGCACACTGGGGGGTGGGGCCCCGAGCTCTCGGCTCCTCTGGGCCGGAGATTGGGAGGCCGCCATTTTCATTCCCGTCCTCCAGAACTTTACAGAAAGCATTCAGGGAACAAAAGCTCCCAAAAGCGAATCCGAGCAAATTACTTAGCCCGGCCCCTGGTAAGGGCAGTGCAATACCACCTCGGGCAAAGACACTTGAGAATCACTACAACAGGCCCCTCCCCCAGAAGATCAACAAGAAATCCAGCCAGGACCAAGTTCATTTACCAAGGAGAACAGCGGAATTCCAGAGGAGGAGAAAGCAAAGCATGGAATTCATGGCTCTCTCCCCATGATTCTTTAGTCTTGCAGTTAATTTAAATTTTTTTTCATTTTTTCTTTCTTCTTCTAAATTTTTTTTAACTTTTACCCTTTCCTCTTTTAATGTTTTTTAACTAGTTTATCTTAACAATACCTTTCACCAAAAAAAATAATAATAATCTTATTTGAACCTTCATTATTATACTCATATTTTATCCTTCATTGTATCTAGCGTTATTTTTTGTATACACATAGGGTTTTTTCTTATAAAAAAATTTGGGGTACAACTTGCTCTAATAGATCAAAACATACCCTAAATATGGCTCCAGGCTTGTTCCAGTCTCCAGCCATAGCAAAATCTCTCCACTTTCTTTTTCTTTATTCTCCCAACCAACTTACTTTATCAACTCCTTTTTTAGAAATTAAAAAAAAATTTTTTTTCATCTTTATAGGCATATTCCATCCCTTCATTGTGTTTGCCCCATATATGTTTTTCATTCTTTAAAATTTGGGGCAGTAATTTCTTCTAAGAGACCAAAATACTCCCAAAATTAAGTGAGTGACCCTGTTCTAGTCACCAGTCTAATATATATATTTTTTCTTTTTATATTTTTTTAATTTGTTTTCTTTTTTTTAAATTTTTTTTTCTGAACTTCTTTCAATACCCCTTCTCCCCCCCCACCCCATGATTTGGGGTCTCTTCTGATTTGGTTAAAGTGCATTTTCCTGGGGTCTTTGCCACCCTTTAAGTATTTTATTTGCTCATTCATATATTCTTATCTGGACAAATGACAAGGTGGAAAAACTCACCACAAAAAAAAGAACAAGAGGAAATACCAAAGGCTAGGGACCTAATCAATATGGACATTGGTAATATGTCAGATCTAGAGTTCAAAATGACGATGCTCAAGGTTCTAGCCGGGCTTGAAAAAGGCATGAAAGATATTAGAGAAACCCTCTCTGGAGATATAAAAGCCCTTTCTGGAGAAATAAAAGAACTAAAATCTAACCAAGTTGAAATAAAAAAAGCTATTAATGAGGTACAATCAAAAATGGAGGCTCTTACTGCTAGGATAAATGAGGCAGAAGAAAGAATTAGTGATATAGAAGACCAAATGACAGAGAATAAAGAAGCTAAGCAAAAGAGAGACAAATACTGGACCACGAGGGGAGAATTCGAGAGATAAGTGACACCATAAGATGAAACAACATTAGAATAATTGGGATTCCAGAAGAGAAGAAGAAAGAGAGAGGGGAGAGAAGGTATATTGGAGAGAATTATTGTAGAGAACTTCCCTAATATGGCAAAGGGAACAAGCATCAAAATCCAGGAGGTGCAGAGAACCCCCTCAAATCAATAAGAATAGGTCCACACCCCGTCACCTAAAAGTAAAATTTACAAGTCTTAGCGACAAAAAGAAAATCCTGAAAGCAGCCCGGGAAAAGAAGTCTGTAACATACAATGGTAAAAATATTAGATTGGCAGCAGACTTATCCACAGAGACCTGGCAGGCCAGAAAGAACTGGCATGATATATTCAGAGCACTAAACGAGAAAAACATGCAGCCAAGAATGCTATATCCAGCTAGGCTATCATTGAAAATAGAAGGAGAGATAAAAAGCTTCCAGGACAAACAAAAACTGAAAGAATTTGCAAACACCAAACCAGCTCTACAGGAAATATTGAAAGGGGTCCTCTAAGCAAAGAGAGACCCTAAAAGTAGTAGAGCAGAAATGAACAGACAATATACAGTAACAGTCACTTTACAGGCAATACAATGGCACTAAATTCATATCTCTCAATAGTTACCCTTAATGTTAATGGGCTAAATGCCCTAATCAAAAGACACAGGGTATAAGAATGGATAAAAAGGAATTTTTGGAAAGCCCGGGTCCCGGTGGTCCGCGAGGGTGGCTCGCGGTCGTGGGCGGCTGCCACCACACCGAGCCCCATGTCAGGCTGCGCCGCTCCCGCCCCACTTCCTCCGCCACAGATCTCCGGGTATCCGGGGGAAAGAGCCGGCCTCCCGACCCATAAGGCCTTGGGCCGGAAGCTTCACTTTCTCTTCCTGTTCTCCACCATGGCGCAGGATCAAGGTGAAAAGGAGAACCCTATGCGGGAACTTCACATCCGCAAGCTCTGCCTCAACATCTGTGTGGGGGAGAGTGGAGACAGGTTGACCCGGGCAGCCAAGGTGCTGGAGCAGCTCACAGGCCAGACCCCCGTGTTCTCCAAAGCTAGATACACGGTTAGATCCTTTGGTATCAGGAGAAATGAAAAGATTGCTGTCCACTGCACAGTCCGTGGGGCCAAGGCAGAAGAAATCCTGGAGAAAGGTCTAAAGGTTCGAGAGTATGAGTTAAGAAAAAATAACTTCTCTGATACTGGAAACTTTGGCTTTGGAATCCAGGAGCACATCGATCTGGGTATCAAGTATGACCCAAGCATTGGGATCTACGGCCTGGACTTCTATGTGGTGCTGGGTAGGCCAGGTTTCAGCATCGCAGACAAGAAGCGCAGGACAGGCTGCATTGGGGCCAAACACAGAATCAGCAAAGAGGAGGCCATGTGCTGGTTCCAGCAGAAGTATGATGGGATCATCCTTCCTGGCAAATAAATTCCCATTTTATCCAAAAAGCCAATAAAAACTTTTCAGTGAAATGTAATTAAAAAAAAAAAAAAGAATGGATAAAAAAACAAAACCCATCAGTATGCTGCCAACAAGAAACTCATTTCAGACCCGAAGACACCTCCAGTTTTAAAGTGAGGGGGTGGAAAACAATTTACCATGCTAATGGACATCAGAAGAAGGCTGGGGTGGCAATCCTTATATCAGATCAATTAGACTTTAAGCCAAAACTATAATAAGAGATGAGGAAGGACAATATATCATACTCAAAGGGTCTGTCCAACAAGAAGATCTAACAATTTTATATATCTATGCCCCTAACATGGGAACAGCCAACTATATAAACCAATTAATAACAAAATCAAAAAAACACATCGACAATAATACAATAATAGTAGGGGACTTTAACACTCCCCTCACTGAAATGGAAGATCATCCAAGCAGAAGATCAACAAGGAAATAAAGGCTTAAATGACACACTGGACTAGAGGGACATCACAGTTATATTCAGAACATTTCATCCCAAAGCAACAGAATACACATTCTTCTCTAGTGCACATGGAACATTCTCCAGAATAGATCACATCCTGGGTCACAAATCAGGTCTCAACCAGTATCAAAAGACTGGGATCATTCCCTGCATATTTTCAGACTACAATGCTCTGAAGCTAGAACTCAATCACAGAGGAATTTGGAAAGAACCCAAATACATGGAGACTAAACAGCATCCTTCTAAAGAATGAATGGGTCAAACAAGAAATTAAAGAAGAATTGAAAAAATTCATGGAAACAAATGATAATGAAAACACAACAGTACAAAATCCGTGGGACACACCAAAGGCAGTCCTGAGAGGAAAATATATAGCGGTACATGCCTTTCTCAAAAAACAAGAAAGGTCTCAAATACACAACCTAACCCTACACCTAAATAAGCTGGAGAAAGAACAACAAAGAAAACCTAAACCCAGCAGGAGAAGAGACATAATAAAGACCAGAGGAGAAATCAATGAAACAGAAACAAACAAAAAACCAGTAGAACAGATCAACGCAACTAGGAGCTGGTTCTTGGAAAGAATTTTAAGACTGATAAACTCCTGGGACGCCTGGGTGGCTCAGTTGGTTAAGCAGCTGCCTTCAGCTCAGGTCATGATCCCAGCGTCCTGGGATCGAGTCCCACATCAGGCTCCTTGCTTGGCAGGGAGCCTGCTTCTCTCTCTGCCTCTGCCTGCCACTCTGCCTGTGCTCGCTCTCTTGCTCTCTCTCTCTCTGACAAATAAATAAAATCTTTAAAAAAAAAAAAAAAAGACTGATAAACTCCTGGCCAAACTTATCAAAAAGAAAAGAGAAAGGACCCACATTAACAAAATATGAACGAAAGAGGAGAGATCACAGTGAACACCAAAGAAATACAAACAATTTTAAGAACATATTATGAGCAACTATATACCAGCAAATTTGATATCTGGAAGAAATGGAGGCATTCCTAGAGACATAGAAACTACCAAAACTCAACCAGAAAGAAATAGAAAACCTGAACAGACCCATAACCAGTAAGGAGATTGAAGGAGTCATCAAAAATCTCCCAACAAACATGAGCCCAAGACTACATGGCTTCCCAGGAAAATTCTACTAAACATTTTAAGAATTAGTATCTATTCTCCTGAAACCGTTCCAAAAAATAGAAATGGAAGGAAAATTTCCAAACTCATTGTATGGGACCAGCATTACCTTGATCCCAAAACCAGACAAAGTCCCCATAAAAAGGAAAATTACAGACCAATATCCTTGATCAAAATGGATGCAAAAATTCTCACCAAAATAGTAGCCAACAGGATCCAACAGTTCATTAAAAGGATCATGCACCACGACCAAGTGGGATTTACTTCTGGGCTTCAAGGTTGATTCAACATCCTCAAAACAATCAATGTAATACATTAATAAAAGAAAGAACAAGAACCATATGATACTCTCAATAGATACTGAAAAAGCATTTGACAAAGTACAGCATCCTTTCTTGATCAAAACTCTTCACAGTGTAGGGATAGAGGGTACATACCTCAATATCATCAAAGCTACCTATGAAAAACACCACAGTGAATATCATTCTCAATGGAGGAAAAACTGAGAGCTTTTCCCCTAGGGTCGAACACAGCAGGACTGTCCACTCTCACCACTGCTATTCAACATAGTACTAGAAGTTCTAGCCTCAGCAGTCAGACAAGAAGAAGAAATAAAAGGCATCTGAATCAGCAAAAAGGAAGTAAAACTCTCACTTCCGGTATATGATATGATACTTTATGTGGAAAACCCAAAAGACTCCACTCCAAAACTGCTAGAACTCATACAGGAATTCAGTTAAGTGGCAGGATATAACATCAATGCACAGAAATCAGTTGCATTTCTTACAACAACAGCAAGAAGAGAAGAAAGAGAAATTAAGGAGTCAATCCCATTTATAATTGCACCCAAAACCATAAGATCCCTAGGAATAAATCTAACCAAAGAGGCAAAGAATCTATACTCAGAAAACTATAGAGTACTCATGAAAGAAACTGAGGAAGACACAAATAAATGGAAAAACGTTCCACACTCATGATTCAGAAGGACAAATATTATGAAAATGTCTATGCTACCTAGAGCAATCTACACATTTAATGCAATCCCTATCAAAATACCATCAACTTTTTTCAAAGAAATGGAACAAATAAACTTAAAATTTATATGGACCCAGAAAAGACCTCAAATAGCCAGAGGAATGTTGAAAGTTGGCAGCATCACAATTCCAGACTTTAAGCTCTATTACAAAGCTGTAATTATCAAGACAGTATGGTACTAGCACAAAAACAGACACATTGGTCAATGGAACAGAATAGAGAGCCCAGAAATAGACCCTCAACTCTAGGGTCAACTAATCTTTGACAAAGCAGGAAAGAATGCCCAATGGAAAAAAGACAGTCTCTGCAACAAATGGTGTTGGGAAAATTGGACAGCCACATGCAGAAGAATGAAACTGCACCATTTCCTTACACCACACACAAAAATAGACTCAAAATGGATGAAAGACCTCAATGTGAGACAGGATCCTTCAAAATCCTTGAGGAGAGCACAGGAAGCAACCTCTTCGACCTAAGCCACAGTAAATTTTTCCTAGAAACATCACCAAAGGCAGGAGAATCAAGGGCAAAAGAACTACTGGGACTTCATCAAGATCAAAAGCTTTTGCACAACAAAGGAAACAGTCAATAAAACCAAAAGACAACCGACAGAATGGAAGAAGATATTTTCAAGTGGCATATTAGATAAAGGGCTAGTACCCAAAATCTATAAAGAATTTAGCAAACTCAACACCCAAAGAACAAATAATCCAATCAAGAAATGGGCATAAGACATGAACAGACATTTCTGCAAAGAAGACATCCAAATGGCCAACAGACACATGAGAAAGTGTACAACATCACTTGGCATCAGGGAAATACAAATCAAAACCACAGTGAGATACCACCTCACACCAGTCAGAATAGCTAAAATTAACCAGTCAGGAAATGACAGGTGTTTTGAGGATGCGGAGAAAGGGGAACCCTCCTACACTGTTGGTGAGAATGCAAGCTGGTGCAGCCACTCTGCAAAACAGCATGGATGTTCCTCAAAAAGTTGAAAATAGAACTACCCTACGCCCCAGCAATTGCAGTACTGGGTATATACCCTAAAGATGTAAATGTAGTGATCTGAAGGGGCACGTGCACCTGAATGTTTATGGCAATCCACAGTAGCCAAACTATGGAGAGATGCACAATAGTCCACAATATCTACAACAGCCAAACTATGGAAAGAGCCTAGATATCCATCAACAGATGAATGGATAAAGAAGATGTGAGACAGATAGTTAGATAGATGATAGATAGATAGATAGATAGATACACACAACACACACACACACACACACACACACACACACACAATGGAATACTATGCAGCCATCAAAAAATGAAATCTTGCCATCTGCAACAATGTGGATGGAACTAGAGGGTATTATGCTAAGCGAAATAAGTCAGTCAGTAAAAGACAATTATCATATGATCTCACTGATATGAGGAATTTGAAAAACAAGACAGAGATAATCATAGGGGAAGGGAGGGAAAAATGAAAGATGAAACCACATAAAGAGACAAACCATAAGAGACTCTTAATCTCAGGAAACAAACTGAGGGTTGCTGGAGGGGGAAAGAGTAGGAGGGATGGGGTGCCTGGGTAATGGACACTAGGGAGAGTATGTGCTATGGTGAGTGGTGAGTGCTGTGCATTGTATAAGACTGATGAATCATAGATTTGTACCCCTAAAACAAACAATACATTATATGTTAATTTTTTTAAAAAATTCTTTAAAGGTTTATATCCCTTATCACTTTGATTCTGGGCTTTTTGATTTTTGTACTGATTTACAGAAATTCTTTCTGTGAATACTAATTACATATATATCTGGCCAAGCATTAGTATGAGTTTTTGTTCAGGAGAGAGACACACACAGGCACACACACACAGCTGACCCTTGAACAATGAGGAGTTTAGTGGCACCCACACTCCCAAAGGAGTTGAAAACCCATGTATATAACTTTTGACTCCCCAAACTGTTAACCACTAAGGGCCTCATGTTGATCAGAAGCCTTACCAATAACATAAAATCAATTAACACATATTTTGCATGTTATATGTATTTTATCATGTACTATATTGTATAATGTACTATTAAAATAATACAGTAAGTTAGAGAAAATAAATAAATTAAACAAGAAATAAATAGATGGTATCTAAAAGAAGTTATCAAGAAAACCATACGGAAAATACATTTACAGTATTTACAGTTAATACATATACTGTACTTGTTTTAAAAATCTGCATATAAGGGCACCACACGTTTCAAACCCATGTTGTTCCAGGGTCATCTATGTGTGTGTTTGTGTGTGTGTGTGTGTGTGTGTGTGTGTAAGATACTAAGTATAGTAATATCTAAGCTTAGTATCATATATATATATATATATATATATATATATATATATATATATCTTACTCTGGAATATGCCACTTATGTGTCTTTGTTTTATATTCCTTTTATATATGATCAAACATATAATATCAAATTTTAATTTTTAAAAATTATCCTAAAATTTAAAACTACAACAGATCCTACCTGCTTTCATTTCATCAGTTTCTAGGTGGTTATGCCAAACACTGACTAGTAACTTTATAACAAAACGTAAGATTAAAAGCATGGTACTAACCATCAATTTCTATATACATAAAATAGAACATGAAGGCATCAAAAATGTTTAATATCAATTTATTTAAATAAACTTTCCCCTTCCAAATATCCCTCCCCATTAATTCTGACTATAAGCCAAATTATGTGAACATAGTATTTTGTATAATTTACAGTAGTTTAACTAAAGAGTAGTAGTATGGTGACAGTCTGACCAGAAAATCAAAACACTATATTTTAAGACAGATAAAAATGTAATGTAGAGAATTGGCTATAGTGATGATAAAGAAAGTGCAAAGCCAAAAAAGAGAGCAGAGTGGCAACAAGAGACTAGCATAGGAGGAAACTACTATACCCCTACACTAAAAGGCAAAGAGGAAGAAGCAGTAGCAACTCCAGTTGGCATTCCTACAGATCTGTTCATTGAAAGACACAACCCACAGAGGAAATAGAGCCACTGCCAAAATCACTGCCTAAGGCAAAGAGGGTAACCTGACTTTTTCCCTCTTTGCCTTCCAACCTCCAGTGTCCCCACAAAACATGCACTTGGAAATGCAGCCTGCAAGAGTCAGCCTCCTGTTTCAGGGAACAGAACAGTGGAAGGGTAAGAAGCATATCTTCGAGCAAAAAAACCTGCATAAGTGGTAATACTGCTCACTCCAGGAAATAATGTAACAAGTTTTTTCACTTAGAAACATCAAAATAGCATATTTTCCTCTTAAAACTTAAGTACATGGAAAGTATGACTTACGAAAGATTTGGATTGTCTTCTGTTAAATTATTTTCCTTTCTTGTCAAGCATTTATAGAAAAAGCTACTAAAAATGTGACTTCGTTCAACAAGTTCATCTGATGCCTTCTCCAATATAAGATACCTGTAAAACAGCAACACCACAAAAGAAAGTTGTTTTTAGATTTCTACCTGGTCTTCTTCCAGTTATCTTATTTTTCCAGAAATCTTCATTTTTATGGCCAATTAGATTCAAAGTCATCTTGCAATTTGCTCTAATTTCAGTGCTTTGGGTTCTTTATTTACCTCATCTTCCATCAAGATTGCTTAAAGCAGGGGCGCCTGGATGGCTCAGTGGGTTAAAGCCTCTGCTTTAGGCTCAGGTCATGATCCCAGGGTCCTGGGATCGAGCCCCACATCGGGCTCTCTGCTCCTGGGAGAGCCTGCTTCCTCCTCTCTCTCCCTGCCTGCCTCTCTTGCCTACTTGTAATCTCTGTCTGTCAAATAAATAAATAAAATCTTTAAAAAAAAAAAAAAGATTGCTTAAAGCAGAAATTGCCCGCTGATTCTTTCACTTGCTTAACATGTATTATCAAATTCCTAGCATATACCAAGCACCATATTTACACTAACATATAAAATAAGTGGGGGGAAGTACCTGTCACCATATAGCTTACAATACAGAGGAGAATATAGAAGGAAAGATTAATCAAATACTGAAATCATGACACTCCTATAATCAATCTAGAAAAATTTTAATTACTATGAGATATGCCTAACCTATAAATCCTTAGTCCATTTCTACTAAAAGAATTCTTCAATATAAGCTTATAATTCAATGATTTAGTGCTTAAGCCCTTCATAATTAGAGAACTCTGTTATTCTTAATAGCTTATACAGGTTCAAAAATGACCTTGTAATCGCTTTTTTAAAAAAGCACAAAAGACAAACACAACTTGAAATTTTAAATGTGGTTATGGGAAGGCTTTGCTACATGGAAGGAGACAAAAAGGATGCTTCTGATGTGCTAGAAATGGTATCTTGATCTGAATGATGATTATATGGGTGCATATATATGTGAGCATTCATTCGCTGTACACTTATAATTTATGTACTTTACTACTTAAAACGTATTCATTAATTTAAAAAATAAATAGAAAGTAGTTTAAAAATTAAAGTTAGAATCCCCTCTGAAAGGAAGTCAATGAGACAGACATACAGGCAATTCAGTGAAAAGGAAGTACAGAAAAGTACTACTGGAAATAAAGTAGGAATAAAATTGTATCAGTTAATTCCAACAAAACATAAAAACTAAGAATATGATCCAGTTCACCTCACCAAATAAAAGCTTGACACTATTATAGGAATACAAAAATAAATAAGATGTAAGATGCATAACCTTTAGAAGGAGAATGATCATAATATCACCAACTAACTTTAAAATCAGGCAAAATTGGGATGCCTGGGTGGCTCAATTGGTTAAGCAGCTGCCTTCGGCTCAGGTCATGATCCCAGTGTCCTGGGATAGAGTCCCATATCGGGCTCCTTGCTCAGCAGGGAGTCTGCTTCTCCCTCTGCATCTGCCTGCCACTCTGTCTGCCTGTGCTTGCTCTCTCTGACAAATAAATAAATAGTATCTTTAAAAAAAATCAGGCAAAATATTTTAAGTACTACAAAAGATGTAAATGAAGTATTATGGGAGTTAATAATATCTGTTTAGAAGCTCAGGAGAAGTTTCAAGAAGGTAACACTTGAGAGAAACCTTGAAAGAGGAATAAAACTTTAAAAGATTGAAATAAAGAGGAAAATGTTCGGAATCAAGACAAACAGTGCATTAAGGCAGAAGAGTGAATAAAAATGGGCTTTGTTTAGTAAAATATTTATAATTCAATATTGCTAGACTATGTAATACATACAGGATTATTAGTAGATGGCTAAAAAGATAGTGTCAAATTATTAAGGCTCTTGAATGCCAGAGTGTCTGAACTCATTTTGACAGGTAATAAGAAATTAATATAAATTTTTAATGGGAATTGCATTCACAGAGTAGCTTAAGAAGAATATTGCTGGTCGTAATATACTTAATGGACAGGAAAACAGAGATAAAGCAGACAAGGAGACACATTAGAAAAACAGAAAAAGGGGCACTTGGGTGGCTCAGTCATTAAGCAGCTGCTTTTGGTTCAGGGCATGATCCCAGACTCCTGGGATAGAGCCCTGCATCTGCTTCTCCTTCTCCCTCTGCCTGCTGCTCCCTCTACTCTCTCTCTCTCTCTCTGACAAATAAATAAAATAAAATAAAATAAAATAAAATAAAACAAAATAAAATAAAATAAAAGACAGAATAACAACCCAGATAAGAAGTACTAGAAAATCATGACATGATGATAGAAGAAAAAGAATAAATGAATTTGACAGACAGAATCTAATAAAATTGGCAAATGGAAATGAAACAAGACGAAACCAGAGTGGGAGACAAACCATAAGAGACTCTTAATCTCAGGAAACAAACTAGGGTTGCTGGAGGGGAGGAGGGAAGGAGGGATGGAGTGCCTGGGTGATGAACACTGGGAAGGGTATGTGTTGTGGTGAGTGTTGTATATTGTATAAAACTGATGAATCACAGACCTTTACCCCTAAAAGAAATAATACATTCTATGTTAATATAAAAAAAGAAGAAAAAATAGAATTGGCAACTGAGTATGTAAAGAGGGAAGGGAGAGTAAAGAGTAAATGATAATGGAGACTTCTGCTTCCAGCCAAGATGCAATAACAGAAGCCAGATTAACCCTCCTGGATGAAAGAAGAAAAAAAAATCAGACAAAATATATATGAATCAATAGTGTTCAGAACACTGGATACCAGGCAACAAAGAACAATGATCCTTGAGAAATGGGAAATAAACAAGGTGAGTTCCACTAATGCACCAGCTTAGTATGTTGTCCAGGCTGCAGCACGGGACTGAGTAACCAGGTGACAAGACTACAAGTTGAGAAGACACTGAAAGATGGTAGAGACCAAGGCAGCTAGAATTTGCAGATCAGAATACTGAAAAGGGAAGAGCTGTAGTTAAAGAAAATTCTAGACATCTGCAGAGAATCCTCCTTGAATATGCAGAATTTTCATCACCACATGCATGTAAGGAAAAGGCTAGGGAGAAAACTACCTGAAAAGATTAGAGGGAATGGTAGCTAGCCACAAAAATAGTGCCTGTTCTTACCAAACAGACTGGAAAACCTCATAATTCATGAAACCCTGGTAGAAGATATTTAAATAAGGTTAGTATTATTAGTTAAACAAGAGGGTTCAGGTAAGATGAAGACTAGAAACTTTGCATGTAAAGTTTCTAAAACTTACCTTCTTATCTATTCCTTCAGCTTGGCTCTACAAAAAGTTGAAAATTATTTTTTAATGGAATAGTGGTATGGGTTTTTTAAATGACAGGTAACTCTTACAGTGCTTAAAGACACAAGAGATCACTACAGAATTGCTTCTTTTCCCTTACCAAAGTGACCTGTAGTTTTTTAAGTACTTCCTTCACCACAGAAATATAATAAAGAAATATAAATCTGAAGTAGACAAATAAAAACTAAAATAAACAAAAAATAGTAACTCTTCTGGAGTACATAGCATCTTCAAGAGGTAAAGGAATGAAACTGAAGTCAACTATAGAAAATGCTGGTAGGCAAAAATCTTTGAATTCTTGGCAGGTTACTTTTAGCTAGAGTTAAAAAAAAAAAAAACTTCAGTGATAGATATGTGGTTTAAGATTCAAATCGGAACTGATAAATGAGAAGATCATTCATCACTGTACTTACTTAAGGTAGAAATCAATGATTACATCATTAAGAAACTCTCCTTCTTCTAAGCACTCCAGATCTTCATTAGTTACTCCTAATCCCCCTTTTGTAGGTGGTGGAGGATATACAATCAACCTTAAAAAGTAAAACTAAAGTTAAAACATATTGTAGTGAAAATTCCAGTACATAACAGTATATAACAAAGATATTTGTTATATAGAACACTAATAGGGCAATGTATTCAATAACTAAAATGTACAGAGTAAAAATAACTAACAGGATATAAGCAATTATACTTTCCTTCTTTATTTTCACAAGGTACTAACAGTACTCTCACTGTCTTTTCATTTCCAATCCCGTGTGGGCTAGTATCATATTCATCTAATCAATACCTTATATCTCATAATCAGTTATAATACCATCAAAGATATCTCTCTTCTGTACAATGTTTAACTTTCAACAAACTGATGTAATAAACAATAAAACATTTTCCTAAGCTCCACTATCCAGCTCTAACTTTGAATCCCCAAGATTAGTTCCATTTAGAAGCCAACAGTCAAAGACTATGTTCTCCTACTGGTGGCTAGTCCACAGCAACAGCAGAGCAATAAAGAAATAACATGGGAGCAGAGAAGGCAGGTTTCCTATAACAAAGTGCTTACAATGTAAAACTTAAGAGAGTATAAAGGAAACAAGTAATTATAACACAAGCAGAAAGAAGTAGAAAACAGATAACCACTAATTAGGCATCTTTTTTCTGGTACCTTCTCTTAAATCTCAGAAATATGAGCAGTTCTGAGTTTCTAGCTATAATCTTGGAATACACATGATGGTCATCATTTGCATGAATATAGTCAACAATAAAAATATAATAATATGTGTATCTTAAACCAGAAATAATATGTGCATCTTGACTTCAAAATGAAGTCACCTGCAATTGACTTAATCTTGGCAAACAAAGCACCTAAATCATATAAAAAGATGTGAAATTTTAAATGCTAATATGAAAGTTTATTTTCATATTTCATATTTCATATTTCACTATTTTATGGGCTATTTTCTACTCTGTTCTTTCATTTGTTGGTTTTTGGTTTTTTTTTCAACAGAAAAAAGGAATCATACAGAGGAAGAGAAATCACCCTCAAATTCAGAGACTCCCTATTCTGGCCACCATGACAAGACATATATAAGATAAAATATGAATAAAGTAGCAACTTATGAAAAGGAAGTTCTAATAAACTCCAAATTACATTAAATTGAGATACACCTCAGTTAAGTAACCCCACTTTTCCTACCATATGTTCAGATATGGACGATATAGTCATAAAAACCATATACTGCACTCGAGTATTTTCAACAAATATTTTAATCTTACCAAATTTGACATTTTGGTTGTCATTTATGTCTTACTGACATAAAACTAAATAAAATGGCACTGACTGTTTTCTTAATAAATTTTTTTAACTTTTTAAAAAAAAATTATTACTTCTACTACTAACCATCAGTGTAAGAGCAAAACTCAAAACATTTAAAAAGGTAAACTATTGTAGGGGCGCCTTGGTGGCTCAGTGGGTTAAAGCCTCTGCCTTCGGCTCAGGTCATGATCCCGGGGTCTTGGGATCGAGCCCTGCATTGGGCTCTCTGCTCAGCAAGGAGCCTGCTTCCTCCTCTCTCTCTGCCTGCCTCTCTGCCTACTTGTGATTTCTGTCTGTCAAATAAATAAAATCTTTAAAAAAAAAAGTAAACTATTGTCAAATCAATGCTGTATACCTGAAACTATGTAATATTGTTTATCAGTCATACCCCAATTAAGAAGAAAAAGGTAAACTACTTAAAATCAGCAACATGAATGAAAACTACAAATATGTCTACCTATTACAAACAGGTATGACACAGTACATACTTCTGAACAGGTCCAGTGTGCCTGACTTCTCGCCATTCTTCATCTGGATTAGATGTAATAGAAAGTGAGTAGCAACCACTACTTTGCTTCTGCAGGAAGGTGTAAGTAGGCTTGGCTGTATCTGTATTTGAGGGCTGACAGAAAATGGCAAAGAAAAGATTTCCTTATAGATACATAAATACGCATTAACTCTCAAAGAATGAAGTCAAAACCTAGACTAATTTTTTAAAAATGTGACTAAAAGAAATCCATATCAATGAGTTATATCTATACATTTAGAATTTCTCCAAAGATATTGTGAAATAAAAATAATATCTTTGATCAAAAGATACTATACATACAGGGTTACCTGGGTGGCTCAGTCAGTTAAGCATCC
Source organism: Mellivora capensis (assembly GCA_004024625.1). Classification (NCBI taxonomy): domain Eukaryota; kingdom Metazoa; phylum Chordata; class Mammalia; order Carnivora; family Mustelidae; genus Mellivora; species Mellivora capensis. The sequence goes on along the minus strand of PISX010001887.1, from coordinate 73,286 downwards.
GACTCTTGATATCAACTCACATCATGATCTCAGGGTTGTGAGAGTGAGCTCCTTGTTGAGCTCCATGCTCAACAGAGATTCTTTCTCTCCCTCTGCCCCTCCCCATATTCACATGCACCCCCTCTCTAATAAATAAATCTTAAAAAAAAAATAAAGATATTGTCCATAAAATGGGCAAAGGTTAACTTGAAGTGTTACTTATAGATATGGGCATTAGAATTAAAGAAAAATGTGAAAACTTTTCAGTTCAAAATGAACAAAAGATATAATAGGTAGGACAAATAAAATTTAAGAGATAAAAAGTTTATATTTGCCATAGCAAACTCGAAAAAACTTTTCTTTCTAGAGGTATTTGGCAGAGATATACAAGCCTCTTCCAGATTCCCCTAATACTAACATCTTATATAACCACAGTTACAACTATCAAAACTAAGAAATTAACATTGGTATAATATTATAAGCTAAATTGTAGACTTTATTCTGATATCACTAGTGTTTCCACCAGTATCTTTTTTCTGTATGAGGATCCTACAATTCCTGTCTTTCCCTGTCGTTCATGACCTTGATATTTTCAAGAGTATTGGTCAGTTATTTTATAACTGGGTTTGTCTGATTCTTCTCATAATTAGACTGAGGTTACACAATATTGGGAAGAATATCAGAGAAGTCATGTACCCTTCTCAGTGCATGATGTGACAGTATCTTATTCCTGGTGATGTCTGCCGCATTTCTCCTCTGTAAAGTTAATTTTTTTTTATAATTAATAAATATTTTGGCTGAGAGAATTTGAGATTATGTATATATCCTTTTTCTCCTTAAGTTCTTACCATTAAATTTAGTATCTCTTGGTGGACCTTGCCTGCAACAACATTAACTATGGTGGCTTTGTATTTCTTATTCCTTTTACATTTATTAATTCAAATACTTTCCTAAGAAAAAATTATCAATTATCCACCATCGGTACTTATTTTTCACTCATTAATTCGGGTATTTATTTGTATTAATACAGATTTATGGGTATTTATTACATTCTTTGGTAACAATCACATTATCATTATTGATTTTATTGATCCAACTGTTCTAGCTGTGGGGCGCCTGTCTGGCTCAGTTCGTGGAGTATGCCACTCTTGATCTCAGCATCAAGTGTGAGCCCCATGTTGGGTGTCAAGTTTACTTTAAAATTAAATTAAATTAAATTAAAACTGTTCTAGCTTTGGTATTGGGAGTTCTTTCAGGTTGGTTCCTGTGCCCTTCTGACAAAACATAGCATTTTCAGATAACTCCATTTTCAGTGAAAAAATTTTTACTGAGCCTTGTCAATTCTATAAATCATATGCTAACCTGAGATACTGATTTCCTCTTCATTTCTTCAGCAGCAACAGCAGGAAAAGAACAAGTTGAAGCACAATAATAATGAATAAAAGAACTTTCTTTTGAAGAGAGGTTCTGAAACAAAGGAAGTGCCTGAACCCAAGATAATGGATAAGAAAGTTCTAATTCTCCATTGGTTGTACTTATTTCTGTCATAATATCTTTCAATTTCAATTCTTCTCTTTGTGAAATAGGACTGTGTAGCTCAAGGAAAATGAATTCACTGGATTTTGCTATAAAAGAAATTAGAAACCAATTTTTATCAGTAGTGTTATTTTTCAAGGGGATTATAATTAAAATAATTTAATCATTAATGACACTATTTTGTATATTAGCTAATAACTCAGGCAAATTAAATCCCCAAATAGGCCATTAGTAACTGAGATTCAAGACTCACAAATTTTAAACTCTTCCTGCATTAAAACGGAAACTCTACAATGGGATTGGTTGCTGTATCTCTACTATCTGCCATTTAGTATTAGTAAACATTTATTAATGAATGTATGAATAAATGAATGAATAATAACTAAGCATTTAATTATTTTTCTCTACCATCCTCCATTTATCAAATCTACCAATTAAAAAAGTATTCTGATCAAACACTTCCTTCAAAATCATTTTATTTCATCAATCATTTCAACAATGGTCTCAGATGACATTCATTCCCCCATAATAATTATAAATGGCTAGTTTTATTTCCCCAACTTCTCTATTTAATCATAAATCTTCCCAATTAATTTGGAGTAGGACAGCAAAACAACCACAGTAGTCCTCCTTTATCCATGGTTTCATTTTCCACAGTTACAGTCACCCACAGTCAACCACCGCAGTCCTGAAGCAGACGATCTTCCTTCTGGCCTATCGCCATCGTGTCTGTAGTAGGCTCTCACTACATCAAAATGCCTATGTCATTCACCTCATTTCACCTCATCATATAAGCATTTTATCTTCTCACATCATCATAAGAAGGGTAAGTACAGTATAATAAGGTATTTTGAGAAAGACCACATTCATGTAACTTTTTATTACAGTATATTGTTATATTTTGTTATTATTAATCTCTTACTGTACCTAACTTATATATTAAATTTCTCATAGGTACACATGTAGAGGGAAAAAACATAGTATTTTTTGGGGTTTCTATATGTGGTTTCAGGCATCTATGGGGGAGTCTTGGAACATATCCTCTATGGATAAAGGGAAGGACTACTGTAATATTAAAAGTATAAAATTCAGTTCACTACTTACCACATTTTATATGCAAAGGAATACAGAGGGCAAGGTAGAGAGATTGAAGAGGTAAAAACAAACCTTACTAATTTGATTTATGCAATTCTAAACTAGACTCTTTAGGAGTTGAAAACTAAGCAAAGTTGGGAGATATTTAAAATACATTCAAATAGACAGTTTTGGGAGCATTCTCCCAAAAGTATTCAATCCAGTCTTAGAAAAATGATATATTTAAGTAAACTGAGTTTTCTGAAAAACTCAGTAAAATAATGAAGATAAAAGACCTCTATATTTTATTTAACGTTGCCACTGATAAGCTGTCACAAGTTATTAGGAAACAAGGGCAAGAAACTCATAAGAAAGATAGCCAAGGATGGCAACTGACTTAGGATAAGGTATCCCTTTTATAAAAGATAATTTCTCTTGGTTGAGTAAAATTATCAGGAGAAATTATGTAGAATAAATAATTTATCTTGCATAACATTAAGGGTTAAAATCACTTTTAATTCAATGAACTTAATTTCAATTCAATGAAATAATCACATTCTATTAAATTGCTTTAGAAGAAAACAACTTTATTTACAGGACTTCTCAGGTTATTCCAAAATTTAGAAATTATGTCATACTCACATTGCTGGCTTAATATGGAGTTTTCTAGTTGGGTCTGAATCTCTTGAAGATAATTTGCAGAGACCCAGAGGAAAAGGATAGCATGACTCCTCTTACTGTGATCATCATCTTTATTTTTCCATAACCCAAACCTCTTTAAATGTGCAGCATCCACTAGCAATGAAACCTCATTCAAGGATACTAAAACCAAAAGAAGATAACATTAGGAATACAACACTTACACACTTTATTACTCTTCTTGAAAACACAATGTTTTTCAAAAAGAATGATATGTGAAATTTTACAAAAGTATTATTTCCAGTACAGAAAAAAGGCCAAGGGGCGCCTGAGTTGCTCAGTGGGTTAAAGCCTCTGCCTTCGGCTCAGGTCATGATCCCAGGGTCCTGGGATCGAGCCCCGCATCGGGCTCTGCTCAGCAGGGAGCCTGCTTCCTCCTCTCTCTGCCTGCCTCTCTGCCTACTTGTGATCTGTCTGTCAAATAAATAAAATATTTTTTAAAAAAGGCCAAGAAGAAGAAGAAGAAGAAGAGGAGGAGGAGGAGGAAGAAGATGACGATGAAGATGGGTGTGGTGCATAAACAATGAATTTTGGATCACTGAAAAAAAATTAAATTAAATTTTTAAAAAAAGAAGACAATGACAATGACAACTATCTGATCTATGCAGAAAAATAAGCATAATATAACTTAGAAAATTATGTATTTCTATTTTGGTCAATACCATCAACCAAGACCTCAAATGTTACCATAAGTTAATTTATTCCTATGTTTCTTCTCCCAAAATATCTGCATTCTACTATATAGACTAGCTAATATCAAAAGACTCTCAAAGATATTATGAGCTTTTGAATGGTCTAAGATAGTATTTCTTATAAAATTCTTCCAGGTTTAAAAAATAAATTAAAAAAATAAAATTCTTCCAGGTTTTACTTCTTAAAACTTCTAGGAAATCACTCAGAATTATGGGTCTTCCTCCTAGTAAGCTAAAATAAATTTCTATGAGGACATTTTTTTAACTCAAATAAACATAGAAAACTACTATAAAGAAGTCCTGAAGGTCATCTGGTCCAACTTTAAGAAAATAAGCATCTGAACTAGTAGTAGGAATATAAGTATCGGTTAAGTACAAACTCAAGATGAATACCTATTTGAAACAAATCTCTTACTATTCCTACCCGCACTGTCTCCTGACACTGTATCCTAGCAAGTCAAAATCTAGTTCTCCGCCTTTGACCCTGGGATCACATCAGAGCCTGTTAGAAATGCAGAGTATCAGGCTGCACTCTAGATGCACTGAAGCAGAATATCTGGCTTACCAAAAAAACAAAACAAACAAAACACAAAACACAAAAAACCCAGGTGATTCATATCACTCAACACTGAAGTCTGAAAAGCATTTCACAATAAGCATTCAAATACTTAGTCATCTTAATGTTCTCACACCATTCTATTTTTTAACTTTTTCTTATAATCAACTGATCCACTTTAAACATCGTCTTTCTTTCATATTTCCTCCTTTCGCTTATTCCTTCCTTCCCTTATTCCATTTCTTCATGTCTTTTCTTGCTCCTTTTCTGTATTTCTATTTTTCCTCTGTGCCTGTTTGCATGCTTGCCTGCCTACTTATACTATTTCACTACTCCTTTTAAAAACATTTTACATAACTTCTTTTCCTTTCAAACTCTGTTACTACCTTTTATTTATTGGCATTTTCCTGGATAATCCTTTTTAAAATAACTTCTATCAATCAATCTATATCTATCCATTTATTTATGTTTTATATCTACTCCTCACATACCTAACTACTTTCCTATCTAGCTGTCACCATTCATTAATCTTATTTTATTGTAGTATTTTAGCTGAGTTCTTTTTAGATTTCTTTCCCCACTATCCACAATTGTACTTAATTTTCTTACTAGCTCCTTCTTTCAAACCCTTCTTTCTATCTCTTGCTCCCACATTCTTTATTTCTTTTCTATTTACTCTTTCCTACAGACTCATCACTTTAAACTTCCTTTTTCCCTCTTATTTCCTATCTTTGTCCCTTCCTTTTTCTTCCCTTTGATAGTTTTTTTTCTATATCTTTTCTCAGCCCAATTTAATCACCATCCTTTTCTTTCTCTATTCTTTCTTATTTTATTTTTTTTCAGTGTTCCAGAGTTCATTGTTTATGCACCACACCCAGTGCTCCATGCAATACATGCCCTCCCTTAATACCCACCACCAGGCTCATCTAACCTCCCACCTCCCTCCCCTCCAAAACCCTGTTTGTTTCTCAGACTTCACAGTCTTTCTCTATTCTTAACCTGCCTGTAACCTGCCTATCTTTCTTCTTACTTCCTTTCCATCCTTCATTCATCTCTTTATCTCTACCTTCCTCTTCTTTCATTCCTCCCTCTTTCTCCTTCCTCCTTCCATTTTTTCCTTATTTGTGTTTTTATTTTTTTTTAAGATTTTATTTATTTATTTGAGAGAGAGGCAGTGAGAGAGAGCATGAGCGAGGAGAAGGTCAGAGGGAGAAGCAGACTCCCCGTGGAGCTGGGAGCCCGATGTGGGACTCAATCCCGGAACTCCGGGATCATGACCCAGGCGTCCCCCTTATTTGTGTTTTTAAATATTTTTCTTTTCCTCACTCTTTTGTTCCCTTTCTCTTTGCATTTATTTTGTCCAGTCTTTCCTACTGGCTTATGACCTTTAAAGTCCAATCTGTCTCTCCCTATCGCCATCTCTCCTCTACCTAGCTACCCTACTTTATTTTACTGTCTTTTTTTTTTACACTGACTATGACTTTTCTCTTTTTTTCCAGCTTTACTGGGATACAATTATCATATAACATTGTATAAATTTAAGCTGTCTAAAGTTAATCTGATACATGTATTTACTGCAAAACAATTACCATTGAAGCATTGGCTAACACTTCCATCACTATCATTTTTTTTCATGATGAGAACATGTAAGATCGACTCTCAGCAATTTTCAAGTATATAATACAGTATTATTAACTGTAATCACCATTCTGTACATTATTGACCTTACACCTGGAAGTATATACTCTCTGTACAACATCTTCTCATTTCCTCCATGTCCCAGTCCCTGGTAACCTCCATATTAGTCTCTATTTCTGTGAGTCAGCTTTTTTAGATTCCACATATAAGCATATCATGCAGTATTTGTCTTTCTCCATCTGACTTTTTTCAATTACTCTAATGCCCTCAATGTCCTGCATGTTCTCACAAATGGGAAGATTTCATTCTTTCTCAAGACTAATATTCCATTGTATATATAAACCACACTTTTATCCGCCCGTCAACAGACTTAGGTGGTTTCCATATTTTGGCTACTGTGGATATTGCAGGATGCATACATTTCTTCAGGATCTTTTTTTTCATTTCTTTTGGATATATACCCAGAAGTAGAATTGCTGGATCATATAGCAGTTCTAATTTTAATTTCTTGAGGAACCTACAGAGCGTTTTCCATAGTAACTACAACAGTTTACAGTACCACTGACAATGTACAAGGGTACCCCATTTCCTCAAATCCTTATCAACACTTGTTGAATTCTGGTCATTCTGATGATGGCCATTCTAACAGGTATGAGGGGATATCTCATTGTGGTTTTCATTTGCATTTTTGTGATGATTCGTGATATTGAGCATCTTTTCATGTGTTTATTTGCCATTTGTATGTCTTCTTTGGAAAAAATGTGTATTCACATTCACATTTCTTCCTCTGCCCGATTTTTTTAAAGTATGATCATTCTTTTTATTGTGTTTTTTTGTTGTTGTTGTTTTGGGGGGGGTTGCCTTTTATTTTTTTAATTAACATATAATGTATTATTTGTTTCAGGGGTACAGGTCTGTGACTCATCAGTCTTACACAATACACAGCGCTCACCACAACACATACCCTCGCCAATGTCCCTCATCCAGGCACCCCATCCCTCCCACCCCCCTTCCCTCCAGCAACCGTTAGTTTGTTTCCTGAGATTAAGAGTCTCTTATGGTTTGTCTCCCTCTCTGGTTAGTCTTGTTACATTTTTCCTTCCCTTCCCCTATGATCTTTTGTCTTGTTTCTCAAATCCCTCATACCAGTGAGATCATATGATAATCATCTTTTTCTGATTGACTTATTTTGCTTAGCATAATACCCTCTAGTTCCATCCACGTAATTGCAAATGTCAAGATTTCTTTTTTTTTTTTTTGATGGCTTCCCCTGCCCAATTTTTAATCAGACTTTTGCTTTTGAATTCTCAGAGTTCTTTATATATTTTGAATACTGGCCCTTTCTTAAGATATGTGGTTTGCAAATATTTTCTCCCATTCCCTAGGATGCTTTTTCATTTTGCTAATGGTTTCCTTTGTTATGCAGAAGCTTTTTAGTTTGGTGGTGTTCCACCTGTTTATTTTAGCTTTTGTTGCCTCTGCTTTTAGAGTCAAATCCAAAAAAAAACAAAAATCATTGCCAAGACCGATGCGAAAAAACTTAACCCCTAATGTTTGTTTTTTTTCTAAGAGTTTTATGGTTTTTCCATCTTACACGTAAGGCTTTAATCTAGTTTGAGTTGATTTTTGCATATAGTAAAGATGGGATTCCAGTTTCATTCTTTTGCTTGTGGCTATCCAGCTTTCCCAGCACCAGTTATTGAGACATAGCACGCGTTTATTTCTGGGTTCTCAATTCTGTTCCACTGTTCTATGTGTCTATTTTTATGCCAGTACAAAATTGTTTTGATTACTATAGCTTTGTAATATAGTCTAAAACCAGTTAAGTGTGATGACCCCAGCCATGTTCTCAGGACTGTTTTGGCTATTTGAGATCTTTTGTTGTTCCAGACAGATTTTAGAATTTTTTCTCTATTAAAAATGTAATTGAAATTTTGATAGGTATTATAATGATCCTGCAGATCACTTTGGGTAGTATGGACATTTTAATAACATTAGTTCTTCTAATTCATGAGCACTGTAACTCCCCCATTCCGAAAACTGTCAGTGAAACTGGCAGCAAAGACAGACTAAATTACAGGAGTAGGAACCTTCAGAAAACTTAGCACTTCTTCCTCACACAGCTCATAATCCCAAATAACTGATACTATTTCTTTGAAATCTAGACAATTACTACTAATCCAAATGTACCAACCTTTTAGTATAAAAGCATAATTTTCTTTACAATGACTGCTTGAAAAAGTTTCCCTTTTTAAAAAAAGAGATTTAACACCAACACTAAGGAAAATATACCTCACTACCAAATTTTCCCCAACATTTCGTTTATTTTGTTACAGAACTATGGAAAAAACTGAAAGTAAGAGTTGCCTATCATTTTTCCTACCCAGTATTAGGGATCTTAGTAACGGAACCCTAATTTTTTTTAAAGATTTATTTATTTATTTGACAGATAGAAGTAGGCAGAGAGGCAGGCAGAGAGAGGAGGAAGCAGGCTCCCCACTGAGCAGAGAGCCCGATGCGGGGCTCGATCCCAGGACCCAGGGATCATGACCTGAGCCGAAGGCAGAGGCTTTAACCCACTGAGCCACCCAGGCGCCCCACGGAACCCTAATTTTATCTAGGAGGCAAGATATTCAGCTTTTAGAAACTCCATTTCCTAGCTTTCTTTGCAAGCAGATGTGTCATCATATGACTATATTCTACCTAAGAAAATGTAAGTAGAAGAGGTTAGGTGGCATGCACATCCAAGAAGTCTCCTTAAAAAGGCAAGAGATAGGTGGTATGTGTGCTTTTTACCATTTTCCCCTTCTCCTGCTTTCTACCTAGAACACAAACATGATGACTGAAATATGAGGAGCCAGTTGTCCATGAGACAATCTTAAGGATGAAAGTCATATGTCAGGAATGACACAGTAAAAAAAACAAAAGAGACTGGGCCTCTGAAGACCAAAAAAACACTGTACAGCCCTGTTCAGTCTATCTCTGGATTTCTTCTTCATGAAGGAAAATTAAGTTATTTTCTTTAAGTCACAGCCAAACATAATAGATAATATAAACATATAAATTAGTATTTCCCTGAGCTACTGTAGAAAAAGAATAAGCATTTAGACTTCTACATTCCTTATCTATTAAAACCTTTCATATGCATGCCTTGTTTTGAAAAGATTTTTATGGGGCGCCTTGGTGGTTCAGTCTGTTAAGTGTCTGACTTTGGCTCAGGTCATGATTTCAGGAGTCCTGAGATGGAGTCCCATGTTGGGTTCTGCACTCAGCAGAGAATCTCCTCTCTGGGAGACTCTCTCTCCCTCTGCCCTTTCCCCTCATTCATCCTCTGAAATAAGTCAGAGAAAGACAAATACCACATAACATCACTGACATATAAAATAAAACAAAACAAAACAAAACAAAAAAACCCACAAAAAACACAAGTTCATGGATACAGAGATCAGATTACGGGCTGCCAAAGACAGGGTGTGGGTGGGCAAAATGGGTAAAGGGGACAAAAGGTACAAACTTAACAGTTATAAATAAGTCATGGGGATGTAATATACAGCATGGTGACTACAGTTATAAATGTGAAAGTCACTAAGATCTTAAAAGTCATCAATCACAATAGGAAAAAAAAAAACCTTTTGCAACTATGTATGGGGAGGATGTTAACTAGACAGATAGTAGGGATCATTGTGCAATATACACAAATAACAAAACATTATGTTGTATACCTGAAACCAGTATCATGTTACATGTTAATTATACCTCAATTAAAAAAAAAGGATATGGGAGGAGCGCTGTTACATAGGTATTTAACTGTAGATTACTATACTTTCTTTTAGGAAATTATTATTTTCTTTTAAATCAGGTCTTTGTTTCTTCTAAATGGTTAATGTTATATTATTCCATATTAACTTATTAAAATATCCTAATTAGAAATATCAATTTGTTTATTCTGTGCCTTGCCTTATATATTCTTACTACTTATACTAACTTCCTAATTATTAGATTATTGTAATACATAGCTGTGGATTCCGTATATGGCTATGCGGGGAGTCCAATTAAAGTTACTTTGATCACATCTTCAGTCTTGGAACAGAAGCTTCCTCTCTTCCATAGTCAATCTGTAAAGCGCTATTTGTGTCTATTTTTCTTCCTCATTTTTTTCATAATTCATTCTCTATTACAGAGACTAATCTCTATTGCTTCTCATTTGTTTTCTTAGTGTCATTATTATTCTGAAAGGATTTTAGTTGGGGAGAAAAGAAAATGTTCTGAGTCTCTGTATTTTTCCAATCTACTGTGCCTTACTCAGGTAAGAAATGGTATAAAAAAATTTCTCCTAACCCCTATGCAAAACCATTTTACATGTTTGTGTGCAACATTATAAATTTTCCTTACAGTCCCTATTTTCATACATTTCATCACACCAAAATCTTCTTGCTATCAAAACTTTATTTGTTACTTTGAGTCCCTTAATATTACTGGTCATTAAAACAATAGTTATAAAATATATTCAAATAGTCTTATAAAATATTTTAACTTCTTTTAAAGCTGATAAAAAAAAGTGTTAACTTGAAATATATTACTTGGGGAGGGTATGTGCTATGGTGAGAAAAAAAATAATAATAAAAGGAATCAAACTTGAAATACATTATTAACCTTAGTTTTACTTAATTTCTCTACTGAAAAAATTATGGAAAGCTGGCTGCAGAAAGATTTCAGAATTTTTGCTATTTTATGTTCAAAATTACAGTGAAAAGAAATCACAAGACAATGACAGCTTACCTTGAAATGGAATCTTAACATACTTTGTCGTGAACTAAAGGAAACATAAAAAAGCAAAAAATGAGTTACCGCTCAATATGTTACTATTCAAAATTTTCAGTTTTTTTTTTTCTTATTCAAACCACAAGCATGTATTCAAAGTCTATACTAAAAGTGCTCAAGGGGCGCCTGGCTTGCTCAGTCCACAGAGCATGCAACTCTTGATCTTGGGGTTTTGAGTTCAAGCCCCACGTTAGGTGTACAAATAATTTTTTTAGGTGTACAAATAAATTTAAATTTTATTTTAAAATAAAATATTCAAAACAAAGTGTTTAAGCCTTTTTAAAAATAAGCCAAGAAAATGTCTCACTGTAAAGACTTAGCTGGGGTTTTCTTGGTAAAGACCTAATTTTATTGAAGAACCCTGAGCACATAATTTAACTCTCAATATGCTCATTTATTAAAAACCAGTAAGACTTTACTTAATATATTTTTTAAAAATGTTTCCTGAATATTATGGAAGGTATAAGACAAAGTCCTAAGAAACTGCCAAGAGAACCCCAAGGTGTCAGTGACTTTGGTAAATAAACCACAAAACAGGGTTTGATTCTTGGCTTTGTTGACATTCACAGCATTCATCTTTCCATGTTACAAATTCACTTCTGACTGAAAGTGCAGCAAAGTTTTTGTTCTTTCTGGTCCTTCTGTGCCAGGACACTAATTTTCTCTAGGAATTTTTGTATATATCTGACCTTAAGTACTGCTTTTATAACAAACTTTCAAGGTCATAGAGCACCTAAAATCTTAAATGTTCCATCTAAAATAGGCTTTTAAATTCATTTTTCCATTAATGTCAAAATAAATTCATGGCTATTTATTTATTCTTCAGCTGGGTTTCTCTTCTGATCAATACATTTATGATATTGTTTACCAAATCAGGGGTATAGTCTGTGAACACAAAACAAAATTAAAAATGGTCTTGGTACATGGCTACCTAAATTAACTACCAACAGAATTCCAAATAAGTAGCAAACAATGTCCAGTGAAACCATAGGTTTATTGTGACTCATTTCTTTTTTCAATTTAAAAATTATTTCATATTGCAGCTTAATACATATAAAATTCATATTTCAGAGCCTAAGTCAGCCACTAAAGCAAAATTCAGCCAGAAGTCCATATGAGTTAAAAGCTGAGTTTGGGGGACACCTGGGTGGCTCAGTTGGTTAAGCCGCTGCCTTCGGCTCAGGTCATGATCCCAGCATCCTGGGATCGAGTCCCACATCGGGCTCTTTGCTCGGCAGGGAGCCTGCTTCTCCCTCTGCCTCTGCCTGCCACTCTGCCTGCCACTCTGTCTGCCTGTGCTCGCTCGCTCTCTCTCCCTCTCTCTCTGACAAATAAATAATTTTTTTAAAAAATTTAGAAAAAAAAAGCTGAGTTTGGGGTTCAAATCCTGTCTCTACCACTTATACACAAAGTAAGTAGGTAAATTTAGGTTACTTACTGAACCTAAATTCAGTAAGCTCTAAATTCAGTAACCTAAATTCAGAAAGCTAAAGATTTCAGCTTTAGATAAGAGCCTTAATCAAAAGGAACTATTATCATCAGACACTAACATCTGATTAAGTATATTATCTAATTTAGTCAAATGCACCTTATCATTCTGTCACTTTCACACAACTGCTATATATATTTGGTGTATATTTTCCCTTGCCAAATTCTGAACATATTTACTAAGTCTTTAATCTCATAAAATATATCTCATCAAATGTAAATAGTTACAGAAAATGAGTATAAGGAATTTTGCTTTTGAGATTTTATAGACAATACTACAAAATTATGAACTAGAAAGTGTACCTATATATCTTGGCCTTACTTTGTCATTATTCTCTCATTCTTCCACAGTGAGTATTCTTGTCCTATATCAAATCTTTCAGCAAGGATCTGATAATTATTTATATCTTTGTGTGATGACTAAGCCAACATGTAACCTCTCCCAAAGGCAAAGCCCTATTCCCAGCAAAAACTTAATCCCCAGTTAGGAAGATAAGACAGATATTTTTGTGAGAGTAAGATAAACCCAGTTCTCTGAAATCATACCATACCTATTTTATAACTTCTTAACAATGACCAGTACAGTTCTCTGAACACAATGTTTACTTAGTAAACATCTGCCTTACTATCAACAAAGCTGAGAAACAGAAAATGAAGTGTTCACATCTACTACAGCATTCTCTACACTAAAAAAAAAATAGTAAAGGTCCAACTATAAAAAAATGAGCTCTAATTTACGTAAATAGCTTCCCAAAATAGGTATTTTTCTAGTTTAGCTAAAATGTAACTATCATGATAGTGAGAACAGTATCTCCAGTTAATCTACAATGACTCATTAGTAGAGACTCATTAAATATCTGGAAAGTGAGTTTAATTCTCTTACTTACTCCCCCACAAAAAAGTCCTTTCATTTCTCTGTTACAAAGCATTATGAACTGTGTCTGAAAAAGGAATATATAAAAAGTCTTTTGGATCCTTGAAAGTTTTAAGACTTTTACCTTTTTCTCTCCCCTTTTCATGTTATTCATTGTTTTTATATGTTAAACTTGCTTATGCTCTCTCCTTAGTAACATACTGTTTTAATATTTACAGAATTCCTCTCAGTCTTTCTTAATATATACATATTTTACCTGTATATATTTGCTTTGATTTACTAAATCACTTTCCTTTAAACAGACATTTAAGTTTTTATTTCAATTATAAGAATTGTTCCAACAAACATGAAACAAATTTTGAGAACCTACTTTATGACATTTATTGAATATCTGCACTCCCCTACCACTTCTAATAGTAAATATTGGGACAACCTAAATGTTTCAACAGTCAGGAATTATGGACAACCCAAGTACCCCAAAATAGATATATGAACTAACTTAATAACGGTAAGTTACAAAACAACATATATGTCATATACTTCTGCTTTAAACATATATGCATATCTAATATGAAGAATATGTAATGATATTGACAGCAGAGTTGATGTCAAATATTTCTGGATAAGCAAGATTATAGATACTCTTTAAATTTTTCTTAAAATAAAATAGTTTCTTTACTCAATTGTAATTTTTTGTTTGGTCTTATTTTTTGCCCACAAGTCCACCTAACTATAATATACAATTAATAACATTAACTAATGAAAACCCACTGCTGAATATTTATGTTGGATTTTCTCCCCTGACTACTCAATTATTATCATATATTTATATTATTTAATTTTTCACCATAACAACTCAACAGAAGAAAAAATGATTAAACTGAATATAAAATAAAAAAGTAAAATGGGAGGGGAAGGGAGAAACGTTATAAAAAGTGAATGAAATTCCTTAAAAGAAAAAAAAGTGTAAAACCATCCCAGGCATGCCAAAATCATTAATATCTAAAAGCTACTGATCAGAGAATATTAAAGAAAATTGCTCTTGTGTTTTCAATCAAAGCAATTTTAACTATATTACAAGCTACCATTATTTGTAGGTCCCAGATTTTGCTGGATTTATACATGAAATTAGGCCATCCTCCTGCATAGTCACCAAGTAAACATCTACTTGATGTCTTAAATCATGTGCCTTCCCTGTGAAGTCTTCGGGACTCCTCCAGACAGATATTCCCATATGCATTCTTCTTGTACATATTTCCATTTAACATTTTATCATATTGTAAATATCTATTTATGTGTCTGTCTCTTCCATTAGACTACAAATTCCATAAAAGGAGAACATATGTCTTACCATTTTATTTTTCTCCGCCTTATCCCTAACACACCGACATATTAATAAAACCTTTGGGAGAATACCTGAGTTATAATCTGACATGGTCAATGCAATTCAACTAACATTTGACATGCTTATTTAGGATTGAACCATTTATGGAAGGTATAAAAGCATGGCTCTTCACCACAAGAAGCTTAAAGGCCAATGGAGAAGTTCAGGCAAAAATATAAACAATTATAAACCCATAGGATAAATCTTACAACAGATGTACAAACAAAGTGCTGTAAGTATACAGTAAAGGGAGAAGTTAGTTTTGGCTAGAAGAGAGGAATCAGGAAAGGTTTCCTGGAAGAGGAAATATTTCAGATAAGCCTTAAAGGATGGTTAGAATTTTAACAGGCAGAAATAGTAAGAAAATACAGAGATATGAGTAAAATCCAATCTAGGAATTACTCCTGGCAATCTTTAAAGAAATTTAGGAATTTGAAGAACTCAGTTTACAATTTAAAGCAGCAAAATGGGATTTCTTCTCTTTGCTCTCAACTATACCCTGAATAAAAACTGACTTTACCACCAAGTAAGTTTAAGAGCTCAATGAGTATCAATATTACATATGATCTTTTTTCATACATGATCTTCATTAGAATAGCTGGGTCAAAGATATAATTTTAGGATGTTCCCTTATGATTTTAGGATTTCCCCCAGTTAAAATCATGTCTCAAAGTAGGTATAATGACATATTCAAAGTGTCCCATATAAAATTAATCTCAATTCCATTTTCATTTGTATTTAAAAAAAAGACAATCTGTAAATGCCTTGTCCATAATCCAAAACTGAAAAAACAAAAACAAATTAAATATACTTACTGTAACACAACCTTTAGAAGCTCCTTTTATTTTACCAATATAAACAGAAGTAAATATAAAATCCAGTTGTAGGTCCATCGCATTACTAGGTATAATACAGGAAATGTTTTCCAAGACAGGATTATATGGACATAATTCAGATGAACCCTAACAAGGAATAAATTATAAAATGCATATAACCCTAAGTATTAGACAAATGCTGACAATGATTTTCAAAGTCAAATACTTCTTTAAATCGCTATTAATGAATTGGTGAAGGATTTTCTACTGTTCTTGTAAAGAAATCATTATCTAGATTTTTTTCTTAAAAAGCATATGATTTGCCTTGAAAAAACTACTCCTAATAATTGAATCTTAAATTAATTACATAGGCCTAAGCTCTAGAAATATATCTTCCACTGCATCAAAGCCATAATTTCAAACTTAATATTCCCTAATAGGTTTTATTCAATTTTAGCTCAACAGAAATATATTAAGATTTATATAGTACCTTAGTTCAAAATGAGTTTCCAAATATATTATCTCTTTTAATCACAACCACCCTGTGAGGTAGTTTGGATTTTTTTTTCCATTTCATAAGTAAAACTAATAGATGTTTCGATTGGTTAAGTGACTTGCAAAGGTCATGAAGTTGGTGTGAAGCAACATTAAGTCAAATCCAGGTTTCTACCTGCAGGTCAAGGGTTATTTCAACCATGTAAAATTGTTTCATACACCAAGATGATGCTCTTAGGTAATGCATTTGAAGGCATGTAAGTGCCTAAAAACCATCTGTTATATCAAATCTAAATGTTTTACTCTATGTTCTATGTCTGAAAATAACTAACCAGTTGCCCAAAACCTCAAAAATTATACCACTTCCACTCAAACAACTACAGAACTCTGCTTTTAAATTACAATACACTATTGGGAAGTATTAGCAGCAGCTGTTTCCTATAATCTCTTCTGAATTTTAAACTGCTTTCAAATGACTTTTTCAACTCCACATTTGGCTAGCTTTTGTGCATTATTCTCCTTTAACACTAACATCACTAACAACCGAATAAATGACCATTAGAGCAACTATGCACGTGTACTTACTCTTCTTCTACCTCTAGAAAATGTGATTAATCCTCATGTGAAACATATGTAGGACTCATTATTCTTAACCCAGCTCACAATGCCATTTACCTGCCTAATAAAAAATTTTTATCGAAATCTTTTATTGCTCACTCTAAAATTCTTCTTATCCCTTAAAGAACAGATAACAAATCAACTACAGGGACTCTAATCAGTCAGACTAATAACTGTGTGTGTTTTAAGTGATAAAACGAGAAGACAGGATAAAAAGAATTTCTTTTTGGGGCCTCACATTTTGCGAAGACTAAACTAAGTGCTTCCTAAAAATGGCCAACCCATGTTTCTCATAACTTCATTTAAAACTGGAAACAAGGAAAGGTGTAGAGATGTTAAGGTATGAGGCCCTATAGATCTTAGTAGGTCTTCACATTATTTTCTGCTTGGGTTGTGATCATATTCCATCAGTTCTACAAAAAGTGTTATTTTCTTACGATATGATCATTCGTACTGCATTATGAACTTACATGCTGCCAAGGAAACTCTAATTCATTGAGAAGTTTGAACTCATTATCAATAATGACATGGTTTTTATTACCAATACAACTAAGACATCAAGCAGGCTACTGGCCCAATTAAGCAAAAATGGTTACCTTTTAACAAAATTTCCCAACACAGATGCTAAGCTGATCTCTATATAGAGCACCAAGGAAATAAAAACACCAATGAAACAATAATCAGACCACCAGATTTTTTTTTTTATAGAACTGACCCAATTCTTCATCACACCTTAGAGAATAACAGCCTCTGACATTATTAAAAAATAAACCAACAAAAGTTTTACCGTAATTCTACACTGGTGGTCCCTGATAATCATTTCTTTAAAATAGGATAATAAAAGGATGATAATAAGAATACTGACAATAAATGATTTGAACCTCACTTTAGAGCTATACTTTTTAAAGTACTATGTCAAAACACAACTGGCTGACATTAAGCCAACAAGACACTCCCATTTGTTATCTTCTGTAAGAATGAAAAGACAAAGGACTTACCAAACCACTAGGTTTGTGACACTATTCTAAATGCTTTCATATGTTATCTCCTTTAATACTCAAAATAATCTTGTGAGGTAGGTATTATCAACCTCATTTAACATATAAGTTAACTAAGACTTAAAGAAGTAACTTGCCCAAATGACAGAGGCCAGATTTGAACACAGGTCTGTGATCTCCAGAAACCATGTTCTTTCCTCTACATAATGCTACCTTAATTGCATGTGAGGAAAAGGAATAAGTCCAGCTAGCCACACTACTGGAAGACCAGACAGATAAATATGAGAAACTGTTCAATTCTAGGAAATGTTTTGATAAAGTAGTTAAATGTCTAATGAGAATCATTTTTTTAAAAAAATAAAAAGTATTCAAGTCATAGAATATTTAGACTGAAAAAAATATAAATGACCAAAAAAAATCTTTCACTTCAATAAAGACAATTACATATTTTCAAACTAATATGAAAATTATCTCAAATTTAAACTAGGAATATTTGTAATTTTTATTATAATATTCTGCTTGATGAAAGAAATAGTTGTTAGTCAGTACTGCATATTTCACTGTTAATTATGAGAAAGCAGAAATAAATTACCTGTACAGATTCACATGTAATCAATGGTAGTTCTGACAATGCTGATTCAGAAGTATTCTTATTTTCATTAGTGATGACGTGGTCTTGCTTAGGTTGTAATTTAAGAATTTCTGAACTTTTATGTTCAACAGGTCCTTCTTCATCACTGGAAACAACAACTAAAAAGAAACAATGGTTTTTTAAATGTGTCACAATAAACACACATCCAAAAGAAAACTTTATAATTTATGCAATATACCTTTAATAATCCCCTTAAAATTTAATCATCTAACTTTGTCCAACTTAGAAACTGGACTATCATTCATTATCTGATTTATACTAGTTATATACAATATTTCCATATCAGTGCTATTGTTTAGCAGTTACCTGCAACCTTACTTTCTGGAGGATGAAGACATTTAAAAAATGGATAAAGCCATGAGAAAGAACTTAAGGAAAAGTTCTAGCGAGAATAAAAATGAATTATTCCATCCCTCTAAACTGTACTTAAAAAAATTAAATTTAGGGACGCCTGGGTGGCTCAGTTGGTTAAGCAGCTGCCTTCGGCTCGGGTCATGATCCCAGCGTCCTGGGATCGAGTCCCACGTCGGGCTCCTTGCTCGGCAGGGAGCCTGATTCTCCCTCTGCCTCTGCCTGTGCTCGCTCGCTCTCTTCCTCTCTCTCTGACAAATAAATATTTAAAAAAAAATTAAATTTAAGGGACGCCTGGGTGGCTCAGTTGGTTGGACGACTGCCTTCGGCTCAGGTCATGATCCCGGAGACCCGGGATTGAGTCCCGCATCAGGCTCCCAGCTCCACGGGGAGTCTGCTTCTCCCTCTGACCTTCTCCTCGCTCATGCTCTCTCACTGCCTCTCTCTCAAATAAATAAATAAAATCTTAAAAAAAAATTAAATTTAAGATTAAAATTTAAAAAAATAAATTGTAGTTTAATGCCTGTTACATTAGTTGCCTCCAGGAGGAAGCAGTGGATGCCTAAAAAGATGTGGGAAACTATTCACTGTGTATCCTTTAAAACCTTTTTTTGTACCATATGAGTGTATCAAATACTTGAAATTAATTAAATCAAAGTTAATGATAATTATTATATAGCACCTAAACTCCGCACTTCAACTTCATCAACCAAAATGTCAATAATAATGGCTCTTCTGGAATCCTTTTTAAAAACTACTGAGAGGGGCAGCTGGGTGGCTCAGTGGGTTAAGCCTCTGCCTTCGGCTCAGGTCATGATCCCAGGGTCCTGGGATGAAGCCCCACATCGGGCTCTCTGCTCAGCAGGGAGCCTGCTTCCCCCTCTCTCTCTGCCTGCCTCTCTGCCTACTTATGATCTCTCTCTCTGTCAAATAAATAAATAAAATCTTAAAAAAAAAACTACTGAGATGAGGGACTCCTGGGTGGC
This sequence comes from Mellivora capensis, assembly GCA_004024625.1. Classification (NCBI taxonomy): domain Eukaryota; kingdom Metazoa; phylum Chordata; class Mammalia; order Carnivora; family Mustelidae; genus Mellivora; species Mellivora capensis. The sequence continues at coordinate 53,630 of PISX010001887.1, read as the reverse complement.
TCAGTTGATTCAGCGTCCAACTATTGGTTTTGGCTCAGTTCATGATCTCCTGGGTCATGGTACTGAGCATCTCAGTACATGCCCAGAGGGGAGTCTGCTTGAAGAGTCTCTCCTTCTGCCCCTCCCCCAACATGTGTGTACACGTGTGTGAGCATGCTCTCTCTCTAAAATCAATAAGCAGATCTTTAAAAAAAATTACTGAGATAAATTACAGTTCACAATTCTAAAAAAAATAAAAACAAAAACCCTGCTTCCAAGTAATCTATTGTTTACCTAAATCATTATTACAAAATTTATGAACAAAGTCCCAAAACCCAAAGTTTTCTTTTTCTCAAGTTAATATATTCCACAGGGATTCATAAACAGCTCATACCTCAGCAAAATTTGAGAGGTAAAATAAAACAACTAAGTCAAGCACAGAAAATTTAAAAACATTATTATCCTACTGTTACTTACTTGGTTCAACCGATATCAAAGATTGGTTCCCCTCACTGTGTTCACTTAAAACAGGATTTTCTATTGCATTCAACTCATTCTCATCCTTCTCAAGCAGGATAGAATTCCCCACAGTATCAGTGGAAATAGAGCTCTCAAAAGTTTCAGTGGTTGAACAGTCAGAGGTACTTTTGGGAGCAGCACTCAAAGCCAACTCCTGACTATTAAGTAAGGATAGTTTAGCAATATCACTTTCTACAGGTTCAGGTGTAATTTCTTCAAGCACTTTTGAGTCTTGATGATAGTTTTCACTTGGCTTCTCAAATTCAGCAGATGCTGCTGAGTCATTTTCTTGTGTTTTCTGAACATAAATGCATACAGAAAATTAGCATTAGTCAGATTTGGCTAAAGAATTTTTTAAAGTTTAAATTCCTAAAGGAGAATATAAAAGTAAAAATATCATTTCTATAACTACAGGAATAGGAATCTACATAATTATAATATATTACTATTGCCAGGGTCTCCCAAGTAAAAAGACAGAATTTGGTCTGTACGATCAGACATCCAAACATTTTTTTTAAAGGCTATGATGGGGAAATTCCCATATTTACAAGTGGTTTAAATGGTTTCCCACAACCTAAGTCAACTTTAGAATAAGAAAAAGGTTTTTTACAGTTTTATTTTGTAAAAGTAATGAAGCCAAATGATATCATGTGACTATTAACAAAAGCAAAAAATTAAAAATTTAAGAGGCTAACAATTTGAAAAACTATCAAATCAATCACTGCCTTCATATCTCTATCACCATTTAAATCTAAATCTGGGGACGCCTGGGTGGCTCAGTTGGTTAAGCGGCTGCCTTTGGCTCAGGTCATGATCCCAGCGTCCTGGGATCGAGTCCCGCATCAGGCTCCTTGCTTGGCGGGGAGCCTGCTTCTCCCTCTGCCTCTGCCTGCCACTCTCTGTGCTCGCTTGCTCTCTGACAAATAAATAAATTTAAAAAAAAAAAATTAAAAAAAAAAATCTAAATCTGTGACTCAAAGTTACTGAAAAATCCTTAAAAGGCCTTGTGAATTAAAGGAGTAAAAAAATTCTCTTCCTTTACTTTTATTAACTGTTCGCTAAGTTTTGAAAATAGTGTGTATTAATAGTGGTAATTCTTCACTTTCAACAAATTCCCTAAATCCTAGGTAGAGTCTTAAAGAAGTTGGTAAGTAAATTACTACTAATAAAAGAAATCTGGTAATAATTTTACTCAGTGTGTAAAAAAGCAATTGCCTGGACAGTATGAATGGAGCATTAATAAAATCTGGTTAAAATAAGGGAAAATAAAAGGGACCAAGTCCACCAGATATCTACCAAAGTAAGAAGTGCTATCAGAGAAGAGTATTTTTAACTTTACTTGTTCATGACATCTGAAATTTATTCCAATAGCTATATTACTAAAAAACATTTATTTTTCAAAAATCAAACAGAGAATCAAAAAAATAGGCAAAGAATAGAAAGAAATCTAAAGATAACAGATTGTTATAAGAACATTATTTGGTCACAGTCAATTCATTTTTGTCATAGAATAAATTATTTCATATAATATCTAAATACCTCTACTTACTATCTGTTCTGCTGACTCATACAAAGCAGAAGTAGAATTATGAGAACCAGGTAAATTACTTCTAAGCCTTTTCTTTCTCTTCCTGGAAGTCAGGGCAGGTTCCATTTTTGAATCAGAAAATGTATCATCCTTATTTCTGCTCCCATCTTCAAGATGATCACAACCTCTACTTCCACTATTGAGCTCTTAAAAAATAAGAGAAACAAAAATATGGCCAAAACGTACAGAAAGAATCCCTTTTAGAAGAGCTCACAAAAAATCATCAAAATTGCTGTACAACCTCCAAAACTAATCTAAAAAAAAATTCACCATTACACTCTCATACTGACATGGATGAATGTAAAGAAATACCCTATTTTAAGTTGCCTACACAAAGTAAATGTTCATTATACAATAAATACAAAGTGAGGAAAATATATAAAAAAGGAGTATTCTTTAGTAACCAAAGCAAAACAAACTATGTTTTTCCTTTTCCTACAATTACATTTGATTGTAATACAAAAAGAGGGGGAAGTGACAATAAAATTTAGAAAATTCACATTTTAAAACGTCTTGATAATTCATTGTGGATTTAGTAATTAGTTGTCTTTTTAAAATTTAAATGTTATATACATGTATGTATTTTTTTAAGTGAAAAGAGACAGTACTTAGGAATATTAATCACTGCTCTTTTAAAAGGAGCCAAGGGACACCTGGGTGGCTCAGTAGGTTAAGCATCTGCCTTCAGCTCAGGTCATGACCTCGGATTGAGTACCGCATTGGGCTCCTTGCTCAGTAGGAAGCCTGCTTCTTCCTCTGCCTGCTGCTCCCCCTGCTTATTCTTTCTCTCTCTCTCTCTCTCTGACAAATAAATAAAATCTTTAAAAATATGAATGAATGAATGAATGAATGAAGGCAAAACATTTAACCTCAACAGCAGAATATAATATGTGATCATTCACAAAGCTATCAATTTGATTCAGTTTCTTCTATTTAAAAATCAAGATCTCGGGGCGCCTGGGTGGCTCAGTGGATTAAGCCGCTGCCTTCGGCTCGGGTCGTGATCTCAGGGTCCTGGGATCGAGCCCCGCATCGGGCTCTCTGCTCAGCGGAGAGCCTGCTTCCTCCTCTCTCTCTGCCTGCTTCTCTGCCTACTTGTGATCTCTGTCTGTCAAATAAATAAATAAATCTTTAAAAAAAAATAAAAATAAAAATCAAGATCTCATTTTAAGTATCCCATAAATGTACTCCCCTACAAAGAAATGTTCCCTTCTGTAAATCAACAAAACATTATTTGAAACCTATGTCAATTATTACTAAAAATGCTTAGTATTTCAGTTATCAAATATATGTACTATACAAAAATACCTTCCAAAAGGTTCTACCTTACTAACTAAAGGTTATCCTGAATACTATTGCTTTCTGAATCTATATAAGTACTAACTCAAAGTACATGTAAACAGAGTCCCAAGGGAGCTTCTTTGAATTCATAACTTCTAGTTCATGTAACACTTACTGGCCTGACCTCTCTATTCACTCAAAATTCTTTAATACTACCCACCTTCTCTTCAAACTGTTCTTGCCCTTATTCTTGCTGCATAGACACCTAATAACTAACATTCATAGTATCTCTTGTCATTCTTTAAAAGGCAGGCATTGGTCAGGATTGAGGGCAAAATGCCAAGATGGTCAACAGTCTTCCAATTTCCAAAGAAAATACTCTTTGCTTTCTCCCCAAGAAAAATAAAATATCCTCCTAAACATAGTATTTTGAAAAGCACAATTGCTTTTTTTTGGGGGGGGGGGGTAACTTTGTAAACTGGAAAGGTAGTCAAATACAATTTCTACATATAACTGCTGTATCAAACTACATTTTCTAACATAAATACTACCGCAAAAAGACTGAGGAAATGAAGGGCTTGAGAAAAACCCTATTATACAGGAGTTTTCCCTCAAACAGTTTATTTGCTTTTCACACATCAGCCAAGACTATATCATGGAAAATAAGAATAAGTTAGATAGAGCTTGGCAATATAAAAATAGGAATCTACCTACATAATATATACAATTTAACTCACAAATTTTATGAGTATGTAAAATTAAAGAAATGACAAATTCTTGTAAACAAAAAGAATATTAAATATTTCCAATACAGGGTGCCTAGGTGGCTCAATCAGTAGAGCATATGACTCTTGATCTTGGGATTGTGAGTTTGAGCCCCACGTTAGGTATACAAATTACTTAAAAATAAAATCTTTAAAATATGTGTGTGTATAGTATCAATATATTATTTTCATAAAAGCAAATTCTATAGGCAAACTTAGTATACTGCGAAAGAATGGTACACTTGGAGTTGAATTCAGAATTCCCATTAATTTATGGGCTTATGTTAAAAAACTGGTATGGGGGTCGGTGCCTAAGTGGCTCAGTCAGTTAAGTGTCCAAATCTTTTTTTTTAATTTTTATTTTTTATAAACATATTTTTATCCCCAGGGGTACATGTCTGTGAATCGCCAGGTTTACGCACTTCACAGCACTAACCATAGCACACACCCTCCCCAATGTCCATTTCCCCACCCCCCTTTCCTGACCCCCTCCCCCCAGCAACCCTCAGTTTGTTTTGTGAGATTAAGAGTCTAAGTGTGCAAATCTTGATTCTGGCTCAGGGTCATGAGACTGAGACCCACATCAAGCCCTGGGCATGCAGCCCGCTTAAGATTCTCTCTCTTTCTCTCTTTTTTCCCCTATTTGTTCTCTCTCTCAAAAATTTTTAATAAAAAATAAATATTAAAAAAGACTCTCCTGGGGCACCTAGGTGGCTCAGAGGGTTAAAGCCTCTGCCTTCAGCTCAGGTCATGATCCCAGGGTTCTGGGATCGAGCCCCGCATCGGGCTCTCTGCTCAGCAGGGAGCCTGCTTCCTCCTCTCTCTCTGCCTGCTTCTCTACCTACTTGTGATCTCTGTCTGTCAAATAAATAAATAAAATCTTTAAAAAAAAAAAAAAAGACTCTCCTTCTCCCTTTTCTCCTCCCCCCTTTCCCTCTCTAAAAAACAAAACAAAACAAAAACTGGTATTGGGCACAATTATCCATAAAATGGAAACATGGTGAGTTTCAATCAAGTTTCAATAGCTACTTTTCTTAAAAAGACTTCATCTCTGAAGAGAACTTCAGGGGTACTAAGGAATATAAAGTGTTTTTGGGTTTTTTTTATCATGCATTTTTTCCCCCTGCTATGTCTAAAATTCCACTGTGCCTTTGAAGTAATACTGAAAGGTAGAAATCAGAAGCTTTTTATTCAACTATTCCTATTTTAGTAAAATGTGAGGGTTTACCAGTGGTGTCTAGAAAGTATGTGAATGGAAACTACTTGTCCAAATACTTTTTATTTGGTTATTAATAGAATATTTTGGGGAAAAGTACAATTCATAAGAAAATAAATGTCTTTCATTATGTGTAGCTAGTGCTTAGTGACCAACTGAAAGATTGCATCTACAGTTACAATGCTTTCTCTACATTGCCCTTGTAAGAGTTGAAGCTGGTTATTAGTCTAGTTTCTTTTTAAGTATTCCTCTTCTAAGAAAAAAGGCTACTAGGGGCACCTGGGTGGCTCAGTGGGTTAAAGCCTCTGCCTTCGGCTCAGGTCATGATCCCAGGGTCCTGGGATCGAGCCCCACGTCAGGCTCTCTGTTCAGCAGGGAGTCTGCTCCCCCCCGCCCCTGCCTGCCTCTCTGCCTACTTGTGATCTCTGTCTGTCAAATAAATAAATAAAATCTTTTTTTTAAAAAAAAGGCTACTAAAAATTGTAAATAGCTGTGTTTCAAATAAAGTACAAAGAATTTTTGCATAGTGTCATTAAAAAAAATCTTTTCTAGTTAATAATTTATAAAATCATTCAGAAAACAAAATATCTCAACTAGTTTCAAGCAATCAGTAATCCAAGAGACCCCTATAGATGTTAGTTCCACATCTGACTAATGTAGTAAACTGTTTTGGTGCGAATTTTTGTAAAATTATTTTAAAATCTTAAAAGAAAGATAAAAAGGAGAAAAGAGGTCAATTCATTAACCCTACATGCAAGGAGGCCTAAAAAGAATTTTCAGAAGTCTGGGATGTATTTACCTTTAAATTTGCTAATAGTGGCTTGTACTGGCATCCTCCTAGAGTTGAGAGAAATTCTAATGAATAAAGAATGTATGTCATAGGAGGATAGACAGTGGGAAGCTAAGAATAATAATCGAGTTAGCAGCAATATGAATTACCAGACATATCCATGAAAACAACACTTACAAATAGCTAAACTAACATTCTAAGTGTATAGCTGTATATCCAGCCCCAAAAATAACAACAAAAAGAAATAATATTCAAATTTAACTTATAGATTCAGTAAATAAATCTAGAAATGTATCCTATAGTGTACAAATAACAATTTTAGCAATTTTCTTTGTGTTGCTAAATATACCTCCCTTTACTTTCACAAATCCTTTAAATGTAAGATTAAAGTTAACCATGACTTAAAAATTATTAGAAATGCAAAAGATAAAAATTCGAATGAGAACAAATTTCCAAGGTTCACAAACCTTTAGGTTGAGCATCAGACATTACAAGAGAAATGCCACCATCATCTCTTTGCTTTTCTTTAGTGTGTGAAGCCTGCTTTGCATAATTATTATCTACTGTCTTACTTGATTGGGAACCCCTGCAAAAGAAAATATTATATTCAACTCTTCTATATCCAAATGAATTAAGAAGCCAGTTAACTTATATTCAAGATAAAAATCTTATATGCAAGATAAACAAACTTATATTCAAGATTTTAAAAAAAAGTTTTACAGGTTACATATACAGTCGCATATAGAAGCATATATAATCTGCACAGAAGAAAGAATATTGAACTAAGATTTGAGAAGTAAGTTCTCATCCCTATTTTACCATTAAATTCTCCCTATTTTTTTGTGGGAAAAAAAAATATGGACACCACGGGATTGAGCACATGCAAAATGAGCAAAAGAATGATACAGGTATTAAATACATCAAAGAGGTTTAAAAAGTAAAAATTCCATGAAGAGAAGTACATGATAAGCACATCTATATGTAATCAAAAAATAACCCAAAGGGAATTGTTAATATGTTTCAAGTATGGTTCACATATCAAAAATTAAGTATAAAATAAAGTTTGGAGTAACAAATTTTACCTACAGAAGGAATAATTTATATCATAAGGTACTCATTAAATATATAAAATATAAGGTTATATGAAAAACAAGTTTTGATATGATGAGCACAACATTACTATAAATGAAAACTTAATACAATACTAGTAGCGGATTTCAGCACCCCACTTTGAGCAATGAATAAATCATCCAGACAAAAAAAAAATCAACAAGAAAACGTTGGACTAAAACCATACATTAGACTAACTAGACTGAACATGCATCTATAGAACATGCCATCCAATAACACCAAATACACAATTATTCTCAAATGTATACAGAACATTCATAATCATATGATAATCAATAATCATATGATAGACCACAAAAAAAGTCTTAGCACGTTTAATAAGCTTGAAATCATACCAACTATCTTTAAACACAAAAATATTAAACTAAAAATCAGTAATAGGAAAAAGCTAGAATATTCACAAATATATGTAGATTAAACAATATGCTCCTGAACAAGTTGTCAAAGAAAAAAGCAAAAAGGAGATCAAAAGATACCTTGAAGCAAATAAAAATTTAAGTGCAACATGTCAAAGCTTACTGAATACTGCAAAAAACAATTCTAAGAAGGAAATCTGTAGTGATAAATGAGAAACAAAAACTCCAATAAACAACCTCACTTTACACCTCATGAAACTAGAAAAAGAACTAAGGCCAAAGTTAGCAGACAGAAGGAAATAAAGATCAGAGCAGAAATAAGTAAAACAATAGAAAAGATCAAAATTTCTTCTGTTAATTCTTGTTAATTTTGGGTGGCTTAGCTGGTTAAGCATCCAACTGTTGGATTGGGTCTTGGGTCAGAGGATCAAGTCCCACACTGGGCTCCATGCTCAGTGGGGAATCTGTCTGAGATTCTCTCCCTTGCTGCCTCCCCTCCTTGTGCATACACTCTCAAAAAATAAATCTTTAAAAATATATATTAAAAAAAAGATGATCAACACAAGACCTAGTTTTTTGAAAAGATAAATAAAAACAAAACTGCCACACATTCTAATTTCAAACTATATTACAAAGCTATAGTAATTAAAATGGCATGGCATAAAAAGAGACTCACAGGTCAAAGGATTAAGAATTGAGAGCCAGAAATAAATCCACACATACATGGCCAATTAATTTATGGCAAAGGAAACAAGAATATACAATAGGGAAAGGAGATTCTCTTCAATTAATAGCACTGGGAAAATAGTCACATGCAAAAGAATGAAACTGGACCCCAATCTTACACCATACATAAAAAAATGAATTAAAAACTTAAAACACGGGGCACCTGGGTGGCTCAGTGGGTTAAAGCCTCTGACTTCGGCTCAGGTCATGATCCCAGGGTCCTGGGATCGAGCCCCGAATCGTGCTCTCTGCTCAGCGGGGGGCCTGCTTCTCTCTCTCTCTCTCTCTGCCTGCCACTCTGCCTACTTGTGATCTCTGTCTGTCAAATAAATAAAATCTTAAAAAAAAACTTAAAACATTAGAACTGTAAGCCATCTAACTCCTAGAACAAAACATGGGGGTAGGCTCATTAACATCAGTCTTGGCGATGACTTTTTGGAATTAATACCAAAACAAAGGTCATAAAAAAACAATGAACAAGTGAGACTACATCAAACTGAGTAAGGAATAGGCAAGTCTAGGTAGGAAGAGACAAGAAGGGAGCTACATGTCCAGGCTCACAGAAATCCCAGATGTGGACAAATGTTATAGATGAGATATTAACCAGGGAGAAGGGAACACCTTCATTGTTCTAAATAGAGACCAGATAGTTTCATGATATTTACCAGTCTACCATGTTGGTTTAAATATAGACATGATATTCTCCTGAAACTTAGAAACCCACCATGTATTGACAAGAAATTTACCAAGTTCCCTGGTTAGTTTTTTATAAAAGACTGGCCATAATAGCCCTCAGTGACAACCCATTCCAGATCCTTCTCCCTCTAGAGAGCTTTTTTCTTTCCTCTCTGTTCTCATCTTCACTTAATAAACCTTCACTTCACTTCACCCTTTTGTGTCCACAAGATTCATTCTTCTACTCTGTGAAACAAGAACCCTGCAACCCTACAACAAAACCAAAAACTTCTGCTCAGCAAATGAACCCATCATCAAAATGAAAAGGCAATACATGGAATGGGAGAAAATATTTACAAACCATATATCTAATAAGGGGTTAATCCAAAATATATAAAGGACTCCTACAACTCAATAGAAAACTTTCCATTAAAGAAACCAGGCAGAGGGGAGTTCCTGGTTAGCTCAGTTGGTTAAGCAGCTGAATCCGGATCTCAGTTCAGGTCTTGATCTTGGGATGCTGAGTTCATACCCCACTATGGGCTCTATGCTGGGCGTGGAGCCTACTTAAAAAAAAAAAAATGAGCAGAGGAACTGAAGAGACATTTTTCCAAAGACATACACATGGCCAACTGGAACATGAAAAGGAGTGTAACATTATTAATCATCAGAGAAATGTAAATTAAAACCACAATGAGATATCACCTCATATCCATCAGAATGATTATCAAAAAACAAACAAAACAAAAACAACAACAACAACAAAAAGTGATAACACACATTGCAAGAATGTAGAGAAAACAGAACCCCTGAGCACTCTTGATGGGAATGTGGGAATGTAAACTGGTGCAGCCACTGTGGAAAATACTATGGAGGTTCCTCAAAAATTCAAAAACAGAACAGCCATATGATCCAGCTATTCCACTTCTGGGTATTTATGCTCAGAAACAAAATCATTATCTCAAAAAGGTATATGCATTCCCATGTTCAGTGCAACACTACTGCAATAGCCAAGACATGGAAACAACCTAAATGTCCACTGACAGATAAATGAATGTAGAAAATATGATACATACACACAGGAACATTATTCAGCCACAAAAAAAAAGAGAAATCCTGCCATTTGCAAGAACATGGATGGAGCCTGAGGGCATTATGCTAAGTGAAATAGGTCAGAAAGAGAAAGACAAATACTGTATGATCTCACTTATATGTGAGAACTTAAAAAAAAAATAGGGAGTGGCCAACAGCCTGCAGAGCAACATGCCTAAGTCTTATTGTAACTACTGCAACAGATACTTCATCCATGACTCTCCATCTGTCAGAAAAACACAGTACAGTAGTAGGAAACACAAAGAGAATAAGAAAAACTACCGGACATGGATGGAAGAGCTCAGAAGCAGATCAACAAAACAACTCCTACATTTCAACTGTTACAATATTTAAACTGCTACATTTCAGGATACCTCTTAGGCAATTCCCTGTTCCTCCTCCTACAAAAGCAATGATCCCACTTCTCCCTAGTCTCCTGGGTCCTCCTCACCCTGGTATGATGCCAACACCCAATGGGGGGACACTTCCATGCCAATGATGGACCCTCATCCTCCTGGGATGATACCAGTGTACCTGCTTCTGGAATGAGGCCACCTCTGGGAAGCCACATGCCAGTGATGACTGGGCCCTCCCATACATCCCATGATGGTGCCCATTTGACCAGGAATGACTCAACCAGACAGATAAGGAGAGATGGGAACTTCTTTATATCTATTTTATATTACTTGTTCTACTTCACCAGGAGATAATGGTATTGTGACTTTGGGTGTTTTCTAACAGCAAGACAAGGAAGATTTGCTCCCCCTTCCTATCAAAGAGAATAGTTTTTGCAGGGGAGTTAGTAGGACCAAAAAAAAAGTACTTTTCATTTGTATTGTGAAATGTGAAAATAAAATTGTCAACTCTTTTAGTTAAAAAAAAAACCCACTTAAATACAGTCAACAGATTGGTAGTTGCAGGAAATGGGGAGGTTGGAGAGAAGTGGGTGCAAATGGATGAAGGTGGTAAGAAGGTACAAGTTTCTAGTTGTAAGACAAGTGCTAGAGTACAATGTACATGCAGCATGGTGACTATAATTGACAACAGGGCATTGTACATTTGAATGTTGCTAAGACATTAGACCTTAGAAGTTCTCATTACAAGAAAAAAACTATACAAGCTGATGTTAATTAGACTTACAATGTTAATAATTTCACAATACAGACATATATCAAATCCCTATGCTGTACACCTAAAACTAATACAATGTTTTGTCAATAATATATCAATAAAATTAATTAATTTTTAAAAATAAATTGAGAGAAACCATTGGGAAAACAATTTAGTACTAATGAAAATAGCCAAAAAATGAATGAAATCTTTACACATAATACTTTCACTCATAGTAGTTTTTAATAAAACTCATTATGGTAGTAGAAAAATCTGTGAAATAAGAAACTATATAAAATTATTAACCTATATGATTTTCTCATAATAGAATACATTATATAATAATTGCTACATTTTCAAAAAAAAAATCAGGTACCAAGAATAAATCAAGGTGGTGGGTATTATGGAGGGCACGCATTGCATGGAGCACTGGGTGTGGTGCAAAAACTATGAATTCTGTTACGCTGAAAAGAAATTAAAAAAAAAAAGAATAAATCAAGTATCCCTGTACAGTAAACTATAAAACATACAAATGACCACAGGAGAATTGTGGAGTAGGAAGCAGCTACCATCTTGCCACCTAGACAATGGCCACACTGGCAGAATCTGTCTGATATAACTATTTTGGTATTCCAGAGTTTATTGAAGGCTGCAACTACTAGTCAAGAGGATCAACAGTAAATTGCAGTTAATTTCAGTCAATCTGAGCTCCAAAGTTGGTAGCAGTGACCCTGTCACCTACCACTAGGAACAGAACAAGCAGCAAAGCCCAAGTTCCTAAAATAGGCTGCACAGCTTACAGTTACCAAGGTAAGCAAGAAGGACCTTATTCTCCAAATATTGGGAATCTGTATTCTGATTAACAACGGAGGTTTCTGCTCATGGATGAGCAGATATAGAGAAAGGCAGCCATTGTTGCAACAACCACCACCAATGTTACAACACTTTTCCCATATAGCTAAGAGGACTTACGGGAGACTTAAAGGGCTAGCACCTATTTTGTTTTATCTGTCTCTCCTTTATTTTTCCCATTTTCTCCTTTTGGAAACCAAATATTTAAGGATTTCAGTATTATAAAATAATCACATATACAAAGGAATTCAAAAAGTCACGAAAATACTAGGGAAAGGCATAAACTCAGAAAAGACCTGGGAAGATCTTATGTTTACAAATCAAGCTGATGTGTGGGAACAGAGATAATGAAAAACAGCAATTTAAAAAAAGAAGGAAAAAAAAGGGAAGGAAAAAAAAAAACAGCAAACCCTTGGGAAGGGGGAGAATCTGATTTCCTGACTTACTATATTGTAAGATTCAAGTACTGTGTTTTCAACAACAAAAAACAAACAAACAAACAAACAAACATACCACAAGGCATATAAACAAACAGGAAACCATGGGATGATTCAAAGAGAAAAAAACATAAACCAAAAGAACATGTCCCTGGGAAAAAAATCCAGAAAGCAGACTCAATAGACAAAGACATTATAACAACTGTCTTAAAGCTTCTCAAAAAGCTAAAAGAAAAGTCTTGTACAAAGTCAAGAAAGTGATCTATGGATAAATGGAAATATTTAATAAATCTAAAGGAAATTCTGTAACTAAAAAGTATAATAACTAAAATGAAAAACTCATGGGGCACCTGGCTGGGTCAGTTGAGAAAGCATGCAACTCTTGATTTGGGGGTCATGAGTTCAAGACCCATGTTGGGTACAGAGATTACTTAAACTTTAAAATAAATAAATAAAATGAAAAATTCATTACGGGACTCAAAAGCAGATTTGAACAGGCAGAAGAAATAGTTCATCATCAGTCCTGGATTTAAGGAAAGGGAAAAGAAATAAAGAAAGATAACTTGAAGATATGATCATAGAAATTATCAAATCTGAGGGACAAAAAAAAAATTTGAGAAAAGTCAACAGAGCCTAAGGGACCTGTGGCACACCAACAAGTGGACCAATATATGCAACACTGGTACCTCAGAGGGAGAAAAAATAAAGGAGCAGAGAAATTACTGAAGTAAATAATCACCAAAAAAATTTCCAAATTTGATGAAAGACATGAATATAGACATCCAAGAAGTCCAAGGGACTACAGAATAAACTCAATGAGACCTGTACCAAGAAACATTAATGATCAAGTTGTCAGAAGACACAGGGAAAGACAGAATCTTGAAGGTACCAAGAGAGAAGGAACTCCTCATGTAACAGCAATACACCATGAGATCTCTCATCAGTAACCATGGTGGCCAGAAAGCATGGGGATATTAAAGTACTGAAGGAGAAAAGTGTCAACCAGAAATCCTGTATCTGGCAAAACTATTCTTCTTCTTCTTCTTCTTCCTTAAGTTACAAAGTTAGGTTGATGATTTGAGATATTTCTTCTTTTTCTAATGCAAGCATCTACAGCTGTATATTTTTCCCTTAGCATTGATTTTGCTGCATCCCATGTTCTTAATTTCATTCATTCCTAAGCATTTTTTAATTTCCTTGTGATTTATTTTTAGACCCACTGGTTGCTTTAGGTGTGTTTATTTCCACCAATTTTTGAGTCTTCCAGTTTTCCTTCCATTAATGATTTCTAACTTCATACCATATAGTCAGAGAAGAATGGGAGAAAATATTTGAAAATCATATCTCTGGTAAAATAGTAATATTTGGCATACAGAGAGAACTCCTAAAACTCGAAAGTAAAACATAACGTGGTTCATTAAAGGGCAAAGGACTTGAATAGACATTTTTCCAAAGAAGATACATGAATGGCCAACAAGCACATGAAAAGATGTTCAGCATCACTAATCATTACAAAGTCCATATCAAAACCACAATGAGATATCACATCACACCCATTATGATGGCTATTACAAAAAAAAAAGAAGAATGAGTTTTAACAAGGATGTGGAAAAACTGGGACCCTTTGCACTGCTAATGCAATGTAAAATGGTATGGCTGCTATAGAAAACAGCACAGTGGTTCCTCAAAAAATTACTATTAGAATTACCATATGATCCAAAAATTCCACTTTTGTGTAGATATGCAAAAGAACTGAAAGTAGAGATAGAGACACTTGTACACCAATGTTTATAACAGTGTTAGTCACAATAGCCAAAAGGTGAAAGCATCCCAACCACCCAACGACATTTATACCAGATTCCAGACAGGCAAAAAAGGAATCAGAACTTCAATTAGGAAAATAATCTCTAGACAGTTGTTCTGAATCTGATATCTCATATAAATCACCACAAATTAAAACACTACTTAACTAACCTATTTCTATACTTGAGACTGAAGAGGTCTTTCCAAGGATAAACTAACATACTCTACACAATAAAATTTTAAATTTATAAACTACAGAAGATACTATAAACAAAGTAAAACTGACAAATAGGAAACTTCAAGAGATTTTTGCAACGTGTTATATAACAAAGAGTTAATATCTTTAATAAGTTCTTTAATAAGTTCTTACAAGTCAATAAGAAACAGATGGAACACCCCAATACATACAAAGACTAAGAGAAAACTCACATAAATACAAAATCCATCTTCACTAAAAATAAAAAATGACTGAAATGAAAGCAATTTCATATAAACAGTTATATTTATTTTGGCCAACAGGTTATCAAAAAAACTTTTCAATGATAACACTTAATTCTGGTTAGAATATAAAAGAATGACACTATAAAAATTTATAAAAATTTAAAAAAGAATTTATAAAAATAAATATACAAACTTACTGTGGCAATGCTATACAAATAAAAAATTAGAAATATCTGAATGTCCACTCATAAGGAAGCACATATTTATAAAAGTAGATACATCTCTATGTATTGATTGGCAAACTACCAAATTACAAAAGAAAAGCAAATTTTCTCACTTACTCTCCAGCATCCCTAGACATTATCATGTTATTTTACAGATGAGGTAAAACTGAGGCATAGAGAAAGAAGTTAAGCAAATAGATTGAGATAAAATTCAACACCATACTATATAAGTTGTACAGGTATATCATTTATCACAGTGTAATATCATAATAAACCAGGTAATAAATATTAGTTAAAAGTTTTTTAAAGAGTAATAGAAGGCTTAATAAATATATGTATTTTCAAATAATAAGTTGCTATCTAGAAAAAATAAACATGCTGCTTCAAAGAGACCATTTTAATTCAAATTTCCTTTTCACCCTTGGTGTTTTCTAACTATTCCTTTATTTTTGGCATAAAACACAGTATTTTTTTCCTGCATAAATTCCATTCAAGTTGTCATTATAGTCAACAGTAACAGTTGTGAACACTAAAGATAGGCTAAGATTAAAATAAGATGTTTGGCCTTTATAAAACATTTTTCCTCAGGGCATAAGTGCTAGATCTTCAGAGAAAACTTCTTCATTTTCAGTCATAGCTCCCATTCTCCTACCCACCAATTTTTAGTTGTTAATCGACATTATATCTTTGTAACAAAGAGTTGGCATATTTACTACATTCTTCGCAATAATGACAATAACAATAATGTGAGAATATCATGTCTCCTCAGAAGATCTAAATTCCTATTTCTTCTTCCTGATTTTAAGATAGGCAGGCAGGGAGGACGCTGGCTACAAGAGTCCCATCCTTGAGCATACCCTGCGTTCATGCTATATTCAGTTTAAATCAGGCACATATACTGAAGTCACGGTACAGCCATACTTGCAATTTATTTCCATGGTTTAAAGAATATAATACTCCTCCTTAAACCAAATGGTAATACTAGTGTGGCTGTGGCAACTGCCTTGGCAGCACTGGTAATAGTAACAGGGGTGGCAGTGATCTCAGAATCCCTCCTGGCATCCTCACCATAGAAGACTTCAGGAGCATCAACTACAGCACCAGTAATGGTACTTTTGATAGCACCATCAATAAGAGAAACACAAAAATAATGACTTCCATTTACTAATCACTTACTAAGTTTCTGGCATAATATTAAGAACTTTACATAGTTAGTTCCTTAAATCTGCACAATAATCTTATAAGATGTGTTACTACCCCTGTTTTAAAGATAAAATAAGTGACTTGCCCAAGGTAAATCAGCATATTTGCAATACTGCTAAGATCTGAATCCAGATGTCTGGCTCCAAAGTCTATGCCTATTCTAAATCTAACAATCAAAAAAAACTACCACCAAGAGAATGAATTTTCAGAGCCCACATCAAATACCACCTGAAAATTTCATAACTATTAAAGGACTTGAGGAAAGCTAGGGTTCTCACTGAATAGATCTTAAAAACACCCAGAAATTTTAGACCTCTTATTATTAAGTCTTGGCCCTAAACTGGTATAAAGCCTGTGCAGTACAGATTACA
Source organism: Mellivora capensis (assembly GCA_004024625.1). Taxonomy (NCBI): domain Eukaryota; kingdom Metazoa; phylum Chordata; class Mammalia; order Carnivora; family Mustelidae; genus Mellivora; species Mellivora capensis. The sequence goes on along the minus strand of PISX010001887.1, from coordinate 37,072 downwards.
ATTTGATAGGTCCATAGAATCCTCACAATATTATTATTTCTCATAACAGTATGAATATGCACTGATGTCTTTTGAATTCAATAGGGACAGTATATAATAAGAGATTTTTTTCTATAGAAAGTATCATCAATAACATTTTTATTTATATGATACTTTATGTGCACAAAGAATTCTCATATGTGGTATTTAAAAAGATAATAAATAATTTTGTGATATGAAAGGTCATTCAGAGGTCATTTCTCTTCTTAAAATTCACAAAACCAAAACTCAAGATTAAATGACACGAACATTAACCCAAGTGCACAAAATTAAAATATGTATTGAGCTAAGCACTGGGTATAAATACAATTAAGACATGATATCTCTCCTTAAGGAACTCATGGTCTAATAGAGGAGGCAGAAATAAATACCTATAGGACAAACTGATGAATGTATTTCTAACATTATTAATTACAAATTAATTTATACATTAAATGCATTAGTAACTGAATAATGCCACTGAAACTGGGTTCTTCTGGCAAATTCAGAAAAAGAGCTAACAAAGTATAAAGTCAAAACTGTCGATGATAATCTACTAAGTAGAAGTGACGTGAAACATAAAATATTCTCCAAAGGGAGAAAAATTTGTAAAATTTGTAAGTTCATATCAAATAAACAGTTTATAAAACTAAAGTGTGCTAGAAAGGTAAGAAATTTATTACAGATCTTTAAAAACGCAGCTCTGAATACTCTTTAATGTAATAAGCTTACAAGAGAAATACAAAACAAGATACCTGTGGATGATTCAGAGCAAGTTAAAAAAATAAACAAGAATGGATCAATAATTTCTCACTCAGATCAAGATTATTTATTGTACTGGTTGAAGGCAGAAAATTAAATAGAGAAGTTCATGGTAAATGAAAGTTAAAAGATTTAGTAGTATTTATTAACTGACACCCCTTAGCTATTATCCACAATTTTTTATTTACAGCCCCCATGTAAGCATCTCCTAGAGCTTAAAACAAAAGCAACTTCAGATTTCCATTTCTCTCACTGGCTCAGTAAGCTACAGTTGTTAGTAGAATTCAGCTATCTCAAGCCATTTTTGTGAGGAATTCATTCAGCCATTCACTCAGCAAATAGTTCCTGAGTACTAAGTGGCAATTCTAGAATCTTGACAGTTCTAGAGTCTTGACATAAAGATGGTGTATACAGTAAGATGGAGAGAGACAGACGAATGGATGGACAGACTGACAGATGGCCAGACAGACAAATAGCACAGAGGAGGAAGAGGAACAGAAAAATGCCGGATGAATAGATTTCTATTATATCAAATAAATTGAAATACTGAAATAGGTAACTCAATTTTCATTAAAAGTCTGCATCTATTTTCCCAAAACACAAGTACAGTATATTGTACTTTTTTGAAACTGATTATTAGCCACAGACTGCTGGTTCCAACAGCCATCTCAAGCCACCTGGCGACAAAAGTCATACTAGCCACCAGAGCACACTGCCTCACTTTTCACAATAACACATCTATGGGGGAAGAATAGAGGCTCATTAGAATAAGTATATTTATTTTAAGCGAAGTTATCACTAAACATACCTTTCAGTTAAAAAGGAGTTCCTGTGAGGATTTAGATTTTGACAAGATTCTAGGCTGCCATCAGATGATGAAGAAAGCTGCTCTGATTGCAAGTTGTCTGTATCACCCAAACTGGCCTCAGTTACAGATGAGGTCTTTATGTATTTTCTTCCTAACTCCGTTCCCAGGACATTCGTCAATATAACTCTGGGTATCCTGTCACACAAAATAACAAACACTGTACTGTACTGAAGTTTACAGTAAAAAAAAAAAAAATGTATTCTAGGAAGTTGACTTTTCAAACATTTTCATCTCAGCACAAGCTATTAGAACTATATCACTCTAGAAATCAACCCACAAATACACTGTATGAACACATTCTTTTTATATTTCTAGAACTACTGGTGTCTTACAAATTGGCACAGATTAGCCTGCCACAATAATGGCTTCACTGTACTAATGGATGCTATTGGGGTGCTTAAAATTTTAACCAATTTTTCTCAAAAATTCTTTCTCTTTTCCAGTATTTATAAAAAAGAGACTACTACAAACAAATTCAAGAAATCTTTATTCTTCTCATTCAACAGAAAGTCCTTGATAAATAATTACATACTAGTAATTGGCAAATGAGAAATGCTAAATCCAACAGGAAAGAAATCATTCAGAATGTGTCTATGGTAATGATAGATTCCATAAGTGAAACCGCACACATATCGGTGGTAATATATATGCTTTATTTAACAGCACCAAGGGAAGAGCCAATAAATCAAATGTCTAGAAAATTAAAGGATATTTTTTAAAGCTCCAAACTTTTTAAAATTGGTGGGGTTCGCATCGAATGTACTATATCAAAGCCTGATATCTTCTTAAACAGAAGAGGATAAATATAATCTTTTCTTGGTTAGCCAATTGTTATTATTTAACAACTGATACACTTCGCCACACCACAATTATGCCCTAAAGCAATTATTTCCCCCTGAACTGACCAACCCAAACCAAATTATTGGGATGCTTTTGTTCTTGTTACTGCATTTTTTTAAGTTTTCTTATCTCCTCTTCACCAGATATTCTCCTTGACTGTTATCAATATGTCAATTGCAGCACTTTAATGACCCTTTATGAGAAACAATAGAAAACGTTTAGAAAGGGCCTGAGTATTTCTGTTTAAATGAAATGGGAGCTTCCCTGTACTCTATCATATTTGCTGTAGTACCTAAAAGGTTTTCACTTATTTTTACTACATAGACACATTGTGTTCTTTTCACACTATGCTCCAGACAGCATGGAATTTCAGATCTTAGGAAAACTTTAAAATAATTTTAGTCTGCTCTTTATTTTAAACAGGCGGAACTCAAAGCTCAGAAAAGTTAAATGGCTGAAGATATAACTCTTCCTAGTAGAAGAACCTGGGCCCATTATCTTTTGGTTTATTTTATTCCATTACACATATCCTTAATACTAAGTTGCCAAAAGATCCAGTTAACTGGGCTTTTCTATAAATACTGCAGGAAATCTTTGAAAGTATGCATTTCCAGCACAATCTCCACACAAAAAAAAAATACTGCAATGATTAAGTAGTGTATGTGATGTAAAAGCAAAGTGCAGTCATAAATACAACTCCCTAAACTCAGAGTTTGAGTGAAGAAAGAAGGGGGAGGAAATCTATTATTTAATACAAACACTAATCATGAGGGAGGGAAGGCAGAGATAATTTTCTACTTATCATATGATTTAAATCTCTAAGGATGCTAGTTATTACTGTCTGCTTTGTGTATTTGATGCCTGACAGAAACCTCCTTAAAATCTTCAATCTGATGTGGGAATGGAGGCAATACAGGACCAGCAAGGAGTCTCAAGATTTTTTTCATCTGCCCTCACACTAGAAATTGCTATGAAATAAATCACTAAAAAAACTTCAACTATAGTTTAATGAAAACTCATCTGTGTTTCTCAGTAGTTTAGGGAAAATACAGAAATATTAGCACAGATAATTTTACTCAGGTTAGAACTATCTCTTTCCAGATAAATACCTTAATGCAAATAAATTTTACTTACTTTTAGGATATGAGAGAATCTGATATATTGATAACTCATGATAACTCATTTTAAGAATTGATAACATACTCCTTTTACAGTCCCCTATCACTACTGAATTCTAAAATGTGGCTTATAATAAAAATAATCTAAAAACTGTAGTATTTCAGTAAACAGAAAATTTAGGGCACATAAGGAGACACATCAAAGAAATGTCAGCTCTCAGTTAGCATCTATCTCTGTTTAAATGCCTAACTATAACATGTTTAAGTATGTTTTAAAATGTTGAGTCCCTGGGGCGCCTGGGTGGCTCAGTGGGTTAAGGCCTCTGCCTTCAGCTCAGGTCATGATCCCAGGGTCCTGGGATCGAGCCCCGCATCGGGTTCTCTGCTCAGCAGGGAGCCTGCTTCCTCCTCCTCTCTCTGCCTGCCTCTCTGCCTGCTTGTGATTTCTATCTGTCAAATAAATAAAATAAATCTTTAAAAAAAAAAATGTTGAGTCCCTAAAAAGAGCTCTCTCCAAATAGGAGAGATGGAGTCCATAAAAGATTACTTTATACAAAGTGTTGAAGAGAATAATCAGCAACAAAAAGTACAAATATCAGCAAGCTTTGAAATGGTAAATTTTAAAGATCAGAATTCTCTTCTCAGTAATGAATGATCACCATATTCTTACACAGTTTATTTTGCCACTAGATTTAAAGAAAGCAAAAAGCAAAGAAAATATGAAAAAAAGAACTTTGGAGGATAAACAAGACCTTTAAGTTAAACAAATAGATGAAAGTCTTTCCTAAAAGAGAAAAATATCAAAATTAACCCAAAAGCCATCTGAAAAGATAATACACCAGACTGCAGTAGAACCTGCGTCTCTAAAGCACAAGCACCCTAGGGGCCTTTTAAGCTATTAGGACGTTCAAGGTACTATCTCAGCAGCAGTATATCTTTCAATAAGATAGCACTCTATTATAATGTGAACAAAATGTCACAAGAAAAAAATTAAAGATAAGTAGAATATTTAAAGGTCAATAATTTAGATATCATAAAAAATATGTAATAAAATCTAATTCCTGCGTTACTTAGGAAAAAAGTTAAATTTTAGAAGAGTAAAAAGCACTGTGGTACAGGAATTAAGAACAATGACTCTAGAGTCAGAAAAAAACAGGGCAAGGTTCTGATTTCAGCACATAATAATATACCTTAGTCAAGTTTTTTACCATAATTTTTCCTCTTAGCATTGACATTCTCATCTCTAAAATTAAGAGAAAATCTATCTTACAAAGTTGTTAAGATGAAATGAAATATTAGATGTAAAGCAGTTAGTATGGCACATAGTAAGTACACAGTACAAGGAAACTCGCTTTAATTTTCCTATTATTGAAGTCCTCCTAAAAGTTATAAACTATTCTTTCAAATGGTGTTTAATTGTCCTAATTTATCATACTCTGCAATCTTGATGAAAACATCAGAAAAGTATATAACTAAATAGTTAGCAATGCCTATAGTACATCAAGATCTTCATAACACACAGCCATAGCACAAACATCTTTCATCAACTATTTGCAACTCATGTAATTTGGGTATCTTGAAGAAACAGAACTCTGTGAGAGCCTTACAGAATTCAAATCTATATACTGATGACCAAGTTCATAACACCTAAACTATCGTTGGTATAGAACTATATGTTAGGACTACCATAGAAATTTCATGGCTAGTCAGAATTTCAAAAGATTCTTAATTTTCACAAGAAATAAATATATATATTTAATATAAAGGTATATACTTCATCTTTCATACTAAGTCAATATGGAAGAAAGGACTAAAAAACTGTCATTTCACAGTCTATCCAATTTTTTTCTTCAGTATGTAAGTAGTAACAGTAAGTAAAATAAAATTACATTTATTTAAGTTGATTTACTAATATTATGAAATCACATTTCAAAATATAATATGCTAAACCAAAGCAGAAACAAATTTTTGTAATGCAGTGAGATGAAGCATAAAGTATACTGGCCGGAGAATTAATGCCATTTATTGATTGTTTCTCTGCATGGTTATTTTCTCTGAGTCTTAATTTTTTCAATTATAAATTGTGGAGTCCTTACCTGTGGAAGTAGCAAGATATGTAAGATTCAAATAATTTAATAAATGAGAAAAATTGGTAAGAGCTATTAATAAACATGTTAAAAGCAAATTTTTAAAGAGATGCAACCTTTGTTGAAAGACAACATAATTATATCTGGTAAGAAAGCTATAATATAGCAAGCAAAAAAATTATAATACTAATTTAGTTTTCATTTTGTTGTCACTTAGATGAATACCTTTCTAAAGCTGTATTATGTAACATTTTAATAAGGTTCTTATAAATCCATTCTTAGATGATATAATTCAAAATGTATTAAGTTTCTTAAGCTATATAGAGAAAACAATTTTAACTGCTGAATATCTCTTAAAGTGATTCATAGATATTCTAAATTTGCTCTTTTCTTTTACTAAGGTAAATTTTAAATGAATAAATTATCACTCAACTAAAATTATACCAGCTTAAAGAAAACTTAAGGTGATAGGAATACTACAGTATCCAAAAAATCTTACCATCACAATATCTAAATTATGTATTTTCTTAAAACTTCAAACATGTAGATTTAAGAGAAAAATTAATAAATATAATTATGGATAGTCCAAGAACTGGGACCTAACTTTTCTTAATGGAATAGGGGTATATGTCCTGACATAAAAGGCAACATAACCATTTTAGATCCTAAAATGCAAATAAAATTTCTAAAAAATGTCATTTTGGTGACTGAATAATTTTGGTTTACTTAATAGTTGAACTTTAAGATGAAATTAAAAACCAAAAATAAACTTTCCTCTGTTTCATCTCTCTGAAATAATGAAATCCTAGCTAAGTAAAAATGAAAATAAGACAAAAAGCATCACATCAAAGTTAAGCAACAACTGAAGAAAGAGTAAGTCTCCTATTCCACACAGCAAGTCCTATACAGAACACGTTACCCAAACCCATACCCAAAACTATTCTCCAGTTTTCTTATTTAAGCTTGTAATATCTCTTTTCCTGTTTGTCACCAAAATTACAGAGCAAATAATGACTCTAATGGATGAAAATACATTTCCATCAAAGAGACAGATGTAACTCTGTTGAGAAGCAACCTCTCCCTTAAATTCAGCAAAAACTGATTGAGCATTTAGTTATGTGCCCAGCAATGTGCCAGGTATTAGTATTAGAGTAAAAATAATAAAATGTAGTCACTGCCTTTGTGAAGCTTAATGTCAGGGAGGAAGAGAAATTAAATATTATATAGTGTGATAAGTGCTATGATATATGACCAGGCTGCTTAACAAGCCAAAAAAAAAAACAAACAAAACAGGATTAAACACAAATTAGGGTGTGGAATCAAGGACGCTGTCCCAAAAAGATGGCATACGAGTTCAATGTTAAAGACTAAAAGTTGTTGGTAAAAGGGAAAAGGAGAATTGTTTCCAAAATAAGAGAACAAACAGCATGAGCTCAGAGGTATAAAACAGGACTATACATTCATTGAGCTGCCACTAGTTCCCTAGAGATTAAAGCTCAGTTATGAATATGGAGCAGACAGACACAAAGCTAGAGACAGGCAAAGGTGAGATCATTAAGGACCTTGTATGCTAAGCTAAGGAGTTTGAGCTTTATCCTGAAGGTTATGTTGAGCCTATCTATGATGGATAGATGTTAAACTACAGAGCAGAAAGTAACATCTGCCTTTGAGAATGAGTAACTTAGCAACAATATAGAGAAATAATAATCAAGAACACCAAACACAGGAAGCCCAATACTATCATAGTAATAAAGGCACAAAATTATCAGGGCTTGACTGGGGCAGTGGCAATAGAAATGGAGAAGAGATCATTTCAAGACATATTTAGGAAGCAAAAATAACTACACATGAAAAATGACTGGATATAAAGGATAAGAAAGAAAAAATAAATAAAGGATAAGAAAGAAAGAGGTGTCATATACTCAGACAGACAGGGGATACAGAAATAGGAATAAGTCTAAGAACAGAGATAATGCATTCATTCAAACTCCATATACTCCATATACAATTCCTTTAAAAAGTATAAAACAAAACTGGTCTTATTTTATAAATTAAACTGTACACATATTATTAAAAATCTGGGGGTAATATTTCAATATCACTTCCTTTCCATAAAAATGCATGTAAAATACAAGAAAGCTCACAAAGTCAAAAGTGGTAAGGACTTAGATTAATATTTAATAGGTATGCTAAAGATAAAGAAAATAAAAACTGAACTATTAATTCTGTAAACTCTGTTAAGACATAAATAGATAAATGCATATACCTTCATTTTCTCCATCTTTAGCATACCTTTCACATGTTATTTTATCTAGGTCCTTTATCTATCTATCTATGTATCTTCATTTTATATCATAAATGAATCTCTAAAAACATGTATATGTGAATCAAATTATAAAGTAAATTAAATGTACTAAGGATACTTGGCTTTAAAAATAATTTTATGTCAACTTACTTAATGAAGTGTAAAACTATCATTAACTTTGTAAAGTGAGATTGTCAGCTTTAAGATTTGCTTTCGAGTGGGGTACACCTGTATATGCAGATCTTAAAAATCATTACCAACAATCTTAACAATTTTAAGATTATTGGACTTCTACTATTTCAAATGTGGTAGGTTGAACAAAATCAATACTGAACAACATACCTTTTAGATAAATTAAGGCTTTGGTGAAGAAGTTCTAATTTTTGACATGTCTCTAGGCTGTCAACAGATGTCGAAGGCAATGAGTCTGATTGCACCTTGTTGGCATCACATAAATTAGCATCGTTTCTAGGTAGGGTCTTTCTGAATTTTCGTCCTAAATCCGTCCATAGGACATTCGTCAACACAACTTTGAGTTGCCTGTTACACACATAAATAATTAATACATAAAGTACTAAACACTGTATAATACATGAAGTAATCACAAACTATACCAAAAGAAAACCTCCAGAAGTTCTCAATTTCAGTTCTTCAGTCCATTAACTAGAGTAATAAATAAGTAAAATATGTGCTTAACCATTCTCAAATATATATTAAAAAGTAAAGTCTATTTTACTTTTACTGGACTTTTCTTCATAATTCTCTCTGGTATACTGCAATTGTGGCCACACACACATACATATAGCTGTTGGGATCCATGATAACCCAACTGTGCCTATTTATACTTTTAGTGAAACAACAATACACATTCGCATAACTCACAAGAGGCAACCACTTCCTGCACTATAATTGTGTTTTTAGTATTTGTTGATTAGGAAAGCATTATTAAAAGTAAAGGTGAGGGGCATCTAGGTGGCTCAGTCGGCTAAGCGTCTGACTCTTGATTTTGCCTCAGGTCACGATCTCAGGGTTGTGGAATCAACTCCACATGGGGCTCCTCATTCAGTGAGAGTCTGTTTGAGATTCTGTCACTCTCCCTCTGCCCTTCACCCTGCTCTCACGCGCTCACACTCTCTCTCTAAAAATACATGAAATCTCTAAAACTAAAGGTGAAACACTACATCATCTATAGTCTTAATAAGTCTACATAGTCTTATGTCTTCATAGTCTTAAGATACAAGCTTAATTTTACCTTATTTCAACAAATAAGTCAATTTAAAACATTTGCTTTTACTGTACCTATACCCTCTTCAAAAGTATAACTGATAAATGCAAGGAGTTTCAGCTTTTTGCCTCATTACATTTTGGCCATTACTCCATTCAATATATCTTTTGCTGATAATAAGAGAATAGTTCTTGCAGTAGTGTGGACAGGCTACCAAATGGACTCAAAACAATATCGAATGAGAAATGTCTGAAAGTGGGCACTGGGGTGGCTCAGTCGGTTGGGCATCTGCCTTCAGTTCAGTTCATGATCCCAGATCCTCAGAGAGAGCCCCACATCAGGCTCCTGAGCAGGGAGCCTGCTTCTCCTTTTCCCTCTGCCTGCCACTTCACCTGCTTGTGCACTCTCTCTCTCTCTCTCTCTGTGTCAAATAAATAAAACCTAAAAAAAAAAAAAAGAAAGAAAAGAAATGTCTAAGAGAATTGGAAATGTTTAATCATAAGAGTGTCTATTCTTTTCCCCAGAACCCATTTTAGGCATTGTTTCTTTAACAAATGTAAAAATATTTTAAAAACTGGAGTGCCTGGCTGGCTCAGCTAGTGGGATATGTGACTTGACCTTGGGGTTGTAAGTTTGAGGCCCACTGAGTGTAGAGATTACTTTAAAATCATTAAAAATTACAATAATAATAATATTAAGAAACAAAGCAAAGTGTTCATATATTTTAAAGATAAAACAGATCTTGGGGTGCCTGGCTGGTTCGGTTGGTAAAGCATGTGATTCCCAACTTTGGGGTCATGAGTTCAAGTCCCACACTGGACCTAGAGCTTACTTAAAAAAAATAAATAAAAGATAAACTAGGTCTCAAAGAGACCACTTGTTTGTAGCTGCCACTTTGGGCTATCTTCAGGCCATCTGGAAGACCAGTACAAGTTTTCAGGGAAACCTCTATAGAATGCACTGAAACCCCAAATATTTTGAGTTTAAAAAAAATTGTTTTTTAATCTACAGGTCTTAGAATTATCATTAAATAATAAAGAGATGAGTGACATGTCTATGAATAAATACTAATAATTCATTCTTCATTCAACAAATACTTACCAAGTATCTTCTAGTAAAACAACTGTGCAAGCAGAATCTAGAGATTCAGCAATAAACAACATGGTTACAGTGCCTGCCTTCACGGAGCTTACATTCCAGAGAAGAATAACCCAATTAATTACTTAATTACAAGTATGATGAATGATATGAACTTAAAGTATAGATACTGTACTTCTTCTGAACTAGGTCAGGGCAGGTTTTACCTGGAATATAACCTTTGAGTTGAAGCTAGCCACTATCCAAAAGAAACAGGTGAAAGATAAAGAGCAGTCCAAAAGGAGGACAAAATGCAAATGCTCTGATATGAGTAAAGCTAGTTGAAGAAAATCAAAGAACTTACCTGGCTCAACTGCTCAGACTGAAGAGGAAATTGTACAAGACAGGGATGGACAGTGAGGCAAGACTGATGAACTATATCAATGATTTGAGATTTTATGTCAAGAACAATAGAAATTCACTAGTTTTAACAAGAGAATGATGAGCTCACAGCTTGCATTATTAAAAGATCACTCTGATCTCTTATGAAGAATGAAATGGAAGCACTAAGTTTAAGGGTTATAAAAATGAATTCAGAGGGGTAACAATGACTTTATCAGGAGCAGTTTAGCAGAATGGTGGGAGCAGAAACCAGAATATAGTGGAATGAGTAAATGTAAAAGGAGGAAAAGAGTACAGCAAATGTAGGCAGTTGACATAAGACTGAAAGGGGGATACAGAACAAGAGCTGAAGACAAGCGAAGATGCAGGAAAAGTTTTCTTAGTCATTGGTTCATTAGTTAGTTAGCTTAAGACAGAAGACATCTGTGTAAATTTAAGTGCCTAGGGGAGAGATCAACAGAATAGAAGAGGCTGAAGATAAAAAGAGACAGAAAAATTAACGCAGTAAATTTCTCAAGAAATGGTATAAGAGCTAATTTTTTTTTAACACACACTATTTACCATGCACTATGCTAACCATTTTATAATGAGTTACTTCATCTACACCTCACAACTACTCTATGGGGTACAATAGTAATTCTTCCGCAATTAAGACTAATATAGAATGATTAATAATTAAGCACAAAGTAAAATGTAAATAGTGAAAGTGGAATCCAAAACCATACACTCTCAACTCTACTGCCAGCACTCTTAACTGCTCCACTATGCCAGTTTATGATGGAAGAAGAGGCACCCCTTTCCTTCTTCCAGGAATTAAAAGGAACCAAGATCACCTTTTCAAAGTGATAGGAAAAGTAAGGGAACAAAGGCTTGGGAAGAGAAAGATTTCAAATCATCACTGTGGAGAGGGAAAACACAAGCTGATTAGGAAAACACAGTAAGATTATCTTGCAGTTTAGGCATCCAGTGAGATTAATAACCATGAATTTACAATGCCACAAATATACTCTGTTTTGTGATTTATTTCCACAACTGCTCAGCCACCTTTGCGTCAGCGCAATGCAAAAAAGATAATTAGGTTCGCAGGTGATTATTAACTACAAAAACAAAGGCACCTTTATAATAGAGAGATTCCAACAGCCACTACCTTAACCAATGATCAAATGTAGAATCACCAACAGGTGGACAAGCAAACCTTATGTGTCCTCTGATATGATGCAAGAAGCAAATGACATCAGCTATGAAGTATTCTCATCAAAAATGTAAGGTGAATCTAATCCATGAGGACAAACCCAAATGAATCATAAAAGTCTAGAATATAGGACATTATATAAGACTACTACTGGCCTAAACTCTTCAAAAAAGTCAGTGTCAGGATTTTTAATAAAAAATACAGAAAATGGTATTTTAAGATTAAGAGGCCAATGGAGACTAAATAACCAAAATGCACGATGCACAAACATCAACTTGATCCTATATATTAAAAAGTAATAAAATAGGGGGTGCCTGTGTGTCTCAGTTGGTTAAGCATTCAACTCTTAATTTCAGCTCAGGTCATGATCTCAGGGTTGTGAGACTGAGCCCCACATTGTGTTCCACACTGAGCATGGATTCTCCGCGCTGCTTAAGATTCTCTCTCTCCCTCTCCCTCTATTCTTCCTCTCACCCCTCTCTTTCCCTCTCTAAAAAAAAAGTAGTAATATATTTTTTGAAGTAATAAAAAAACATTGTGGGGACGCCTGGGTGGCTCAGTTGGTTAAGCAGCTGCCTTCGGCTCAGGTCATGATCCCAGCATCCTGGGATCGAGTCCCACATCGGGTTCCTTGCTCGGCGGGGAACCTGCTTCTCCATCTGCCTCTGCCTGCCACTCTGTCTGCCTGTGCTCACTCGCTCTCTCTCTCTGACAAATAAATAAATTTAAAAAAAAACATTGTGGGGACATTTAGGGAATTCTGATTAATTCTATACTCTATATTAGATAACAAATGAAATTACTATTAAATTTCTTCATAATATATTGTGGTTATGTGTAAGAAAATGTCCTTGTTCTTAGGAAATGCAGGTTGAAATGCTATGCCTGCTACTTCCAAATGGTTCTAGGAAAAATGTGTATTATATTTCTATCTCTACATGTGTATTTATGATATGCAATTACATACATATATGGAGAGGCTAAAAGAAGGCAAGTGTGGATGAAAGTTAAGAATTGGTGAATCTATGGGACGCCTGGGTGGCTGAGTTGGTTGGACAACTGCCTTCGGCTCAGGTCATGATCCCAGAGACCCGGGATCGAGTCCCGCATCGGGCTCCCAGCTCCATGGGGAGTCTGCTTCTCCCTCTGACTTTCTCCTCGCTCATGCTGTCTCACTGCCTCTCTCTCAAATAAATAAATAAAATCTTTAAAAAAAAAAAAGAATTGGTGAATCTAGATGAGGGATTTATATGAGTGTTTATAAGACTCTTGACAAAAAAAATCGCATATCTGGAATCCTATACTAAGAAAAGTATGAAAAATGGGACAAGTTTATGCAAAGAGATATTCTTCATGGTATAATTTATAAAAGCAGTAAACTAAAATCAACATTCAATGCTCAAAAACAGCAGAATGGTTAAGTAAACCAGGATAAAGCCACTTTAGCAAAAGATACTCATTAATCTTCTACCATTAATCTTCTACTTTAAATTTTAAGGTAGCTAGCTAGCTAGCTCTGTTTTTTTTTTCTACTTGTCTTCATTTGTTTTCTTTTTTTTTTTTTTTAAGATTTATTTATTTGAGAGAGAAAGAGAGAGAGTGGGAGGAACAGAGGGAGAGGGAGGGAGAACCTCAAGTGGGCTCCTGCTGAGTGCAGAGCCCAAGGTGGGGCAAAGCCCCTCTGGGGAAAATATTTATTTTGTGTTTGTATATTTGGTTTTATTGTGATTGTAATTTGGCTGACTAGTAACATCCTAAAGCATGGGTCAGAACAATTTTTTTTAAATTAAACATTTTTACCTTAATATTTTTTCCCCAAAATACTAAGGAAAAAAATGTTTAATTTCTACATTTAAATGCCATAAGATTTCTATGGATATTGGAATAGAAATTAAGAGTGAAGAACAACATTCAAATCATGCAAAATAAAACCTAAACTTTGTATTTTAGAAACCACACTTAAGTAGAAATACTATGCCAATAAAAAGTAAGAAAGTCAGGAGAAACGCTGATTTTTTTTAAGATTTTATTTATTTGTCAGAGAGAGCACAAGTAGGAGAAGTGGCAGCCAAAGGGAGAAATAGGCTCCCCACTGAGAAAGGAGCCCAACAGGGGACTCAATCCCAGGACCCCGGGTTCATGACCTGAGCTGAAGGCAGACACTTAACTGATTGAGCCACCCAGGCATCCTTGCAGGTTAAAGGAGAGAAAAGAAGTTGTAACTGCAAAGACACAAGAGAACTTCTGGGGTAGTTTTCTATTCTGTGTGGTGGTTACCAAAGCATATTTGCCTTATAAAAATTTTTTTTAATTATAATAATTTATTGTTTACCTTTTATTTCTTTTTGGAGGTGCATTACACCTAAACATAGAATAGAGTAGAGAACAGAATAGAGAACACCTAAACAGAGAACTCCACCTAACCCAACACTGCATATCACATTCCTGCTAAAGTACTTGCCTAGACTTTTTAAAAGCATCTAGTTATCTATTTACGAAATACCCCTAAGCTGTCAACCATGATACTATTAATTTACAATTGACTTTTGAACAACAAGGGTTTGAATTGTGCAGGCCCACTTATATGAGGACTTTTTTGGATGAATATAGTGCAGTACTGTAATTGTATTCTTCCTTTCCTTATGATTTTAGTAACACTGTCTTTTCTCAAGGTTACTTTAAGAATACAGTATAAAATACATAGATCATACAAAATATGTGTTAACTGTTTATGTTTTTGGTCAACAATTGGCTACCAGTAGTTCAATTTTGGAGTCGAAAGTTAAATGCAATGGAACATTACATCAAAAACTAGTGATGTACTGTATGGTGACTAACATAACATAATTAAAAAATTAAAAATGGAAGTTAAATGCAGATTTTCAACTGAGCAAGGGAGTTGGCATGACTAAACCCCACATTGCTCAAGGATCAAATCTAATTTCATTTACAAGGGGAATAATCACTGATGTATATACTCAGAGTCTAAAAAATATTACACCTAGAAATAAAAAAACACTAATTTTTCTAGAATACTATTTATATATTTGAAAACCTCTAATTGTAGGAAAACAACATAACTACAGCAGGAAATTTTTTTTTTTTGGCCTATGAAAAAAACATATACACTTGGTTTTCTTAAAAAGTATAAATTTTGTGTTCGGGTCGAGGGGGGGCGCCTGAGTGGCTCAGTCAGTTAAGCATCTGACATCAGCTCAGGTCATGATCACAGGGTACTAGGATGGAGCCCATGTCCACCCTTTCTCTCCACTCCTCCCCTCCACTCCTGTTCACTCTCTCTCTCTCAAATAAATAAATAAAATCTTTTTTTAACTCAAAAATTTTAATTATAATTTTTAACAAAAGCAGTTTACTCAATGAATATATGAGGTAGCTATATAATTGGGCTAAAAAAATTGAGAAATCAGAAAAAATAATCATTCCCCAAAACTTGGAGTCCTATTTTTTGGTTCTGAAAACTAGCCAGAATAAAAGCAGTGTTTTAATTTCTCTTTTCATAATTTAATTGAGAGCATTTCTTGTCCTTCAAAACCAGTGGCTGTAGAAAATCAGAATATGCCACCCCAAAATATGTCACTTTGGCACAAGGACTGTTTTGAACTGAAGACAACTGAGAAACAGCAAATGCCAAAAAATAAAAAATCTTTGTCCATCCACCACTTGCCTAAATTCAGGCTTAGACTATTCATCACTAGAAATTCTTATAAGCTCAGAAATAGAATCTATACAACAAGCCTATACCTTATTTTCCATTAGCTTCCTCCATATATTTACTCTCCCACAGTTTGCCTTTCTTGGAATTCTTTAAGCTTTTTTGTCTTCTCACTTCTCCAGAAATTTATTATTCATTGTTAGACGCTACATAAAGCCCAGGTTGTAATTACCCCTTTGAGTTACTCATCACAGCATTTCTCCTTCATAGATGCACATTCCATGTGGTAGTAAACTCTGTTTGTCTAATAAATCTATATTTTGTTAGTCTAATTTGCAGGGCATCAGAGAACTGAGAAGGGTAGAGAAAAAGGCTTTTTCTCTACATGGACAAAATATTTGAATACTTCACAAGAAAAAGACATGAATGGCCAACATGCATATGCAAAGATGTTCAATATTATTTATCTTGTGTTTCTGATCTTAAAAAAAAAAAGGTTCCTTTTAGATTCTCAATCTCACAAAACAAACTGACAGTTGTCGGGGGGGGGGCGGTTATGGACATTGGGGAAGGAATGTGCTATGAAGTGTGTAAACCTGGCGATTCACAGACCTGTACCCCTGGGGCTCATAACACATTATATGTTAATTAAAAAAATAAAAAAATTTAAAGAAAAAGGTTTCTCTTTTAAAAAGGGGGATGACAGGGGCACCTGGGTGGCTCAGTGGGTTAAAGCCTCTGCCTTCGGCTCAGGTCGTGATCCCAGTGTCCTAGGATCGGCCCCGCATCCGGGCTCTCTGCTCAGCAGGGAGCCTGCTTCCTCCTCTCTCTCTGCCTGCCTCTCTGCCTACTTGTGATCTCTGTCTGTCAAATAAATGGATAAAATCTTAAAAAAAAAAGGGGGGGGGGATGAGAGCAAAAAATTTCTGTAGACACATTGGAGAAGGTAATAAGGCTAATAAGTACAAGAAAACATGCTCAATATTGTTATTCACCAAGCAAAAGCAAATAAAACCACAATAAAATACCACTGCACATCTATAACAAGGGAGAGTGTGGAGGAAGTAAATATAGGAAAGATTTACTGTGTTGGTGGGAATATAAAATGCACCATCACTTTTGGAAAACAGTTTGACAGTTTCTTACAAAATTAAAAATGCATTTCATTGACTCAGCAATCCAGCTCCTAGGTATTTACCCCAAAGATTGAAAACATATCCACACAGGCATTTATAAATGAATATTCACAGCAGCTTTATTCATAGTAGGAAAAAACTGAAAACAACCCAATGTCTACCAAGAGCTGAATGGATTTAAAAGGGCTAAAAACATGTCACCCCAAAATATGCCATGTTGGCATATAATTCTAAGCTAAAGCCACTTGAGAAATAACAAGTACAGGAAAGGCTCTCTGACCTTCCCCTTTCTACCTAAAGGCAGGTCCTAAAATTTCCCATGAGAAAGGTGCCTTTTCTATACCAGGAAGACATCCTTATCACTGCAGACTGCGAGGAGACACCAAAATGGATTTACACAAACAAACCTACTAAAATGACCCTTATCTTCCGTTAGTTTCCCCCATATACTTCTCCTCACGTTCCCACAATTTATGTGCCTAGAAACATAACCCTTTTCTTTTGTCTTGTCACTACACAAATTTATTGTTCCTTGTTAAAAAGATATATGGGTTGGGACGCATGGGTGGCTCAGTTGGTTAAGCGACTGCCTTCAGCTCAGGTCATGATCCTGGAGTCCCAAGATCAGTCCCGAATGGGGCTCCCTCCTCAGCAGGGAGTCTGCATCTCCCTCTGACCCTCCCCCCTCTCATGCTCTGTCTTATTCTCTCTCAAATAAATAAATAAAAATCTTTTTAAATAAATAAATTAAAATTTCTTAAAAAAAAAAAAAAAAAGATATACAGGCTGTCAATCCTGACCATGTCTTTAGGTCTTCATTTTTCCTAAGAGCTTCCAATGTGCACTTTCTAAAAAATCAAATAATATTTGTATGGTTTTTTTCCTGTTGATCTGTCTTATCAGCTTAATTCAAAGGCCCAGCCAAAGAACCTAAGAGGGTAATATGGACAAATCTCCAAAACATGCTCAGTGGGGGGGGGGGGAGACACTGGGGTACCTGGCTGGCTCAGTCAATAGAGCATGCCACTCTTGATCTCATGACTGTAAGTTCAAGCCCCATGCTGGGTGTAGAGACTACTTAAAAATAAAATATTTTTAAAAACAACAGACACAAAAGAATATACATACTTTGTTTTCATATATTTCCAACTCTAGAAAGCAAACCTAATATATAGTGACAGTAGATCAGTGAGTAAGATTAGAGGTGGGTTGGTTTGAGGGGCAAGTGGGAAAGGGTACATGGAAAGTCTCTAGGGAAATCGATATGTTCACAGATTGTGGTGGTAATGGTAACACAGGTATACAAATTTGTTAAAATTCATCAAAACAGGGGTGCCCAGATGGTGCAGTCGATTAAGCATCTGATTCTTGGTTCCCGACCAGGTCATTATCTTAGGGTCGTGAGATAGAGCTCTGAATGGGGCTCCAGGCTCAGCCTGGAGTCTTCTTGGGATTCTCTCTCCTTCTTCCTCAGCCCCTCCCGACACACCCCCCACCCCAGGGAGTACATTCTCTCTCTAAATAAATAAATAAATAATAAATCTTTTTTCAAAATGTCATCAAAATATACACATGTATGTACTTTATTAGATATAAAATATGCATCAATAAAGGGATTAAAAGACATTAAGAGGGATGCCTAGGTGGCTCAGTCAGTTAAATGTCTGCCTATGGCTCAGGTTACGATCTCAGGGTTCTGGGATCCAGCCCGGCATCAGGCTCCCTGATCAGCAGGGGGTCTGCTTCTCGCTCTCACTCTGCCTTCTCCCCACCTGCTCATACTCTGCCTCTGTCCCTCTCTCCCTCTCTCTCAAATAAATAAAATGTTTAACAAATAAAAAATAAAAGTCATTACGAACATACAAAAATATTTATATTGTCTTTAGAAAATGAATCTACCTATTTGGTTTTCCTCATCAAAGCCAAATTAAATGAACCAAATGAATAAATTTTTATTAATTTATACAAGTATTCTTTGCTAAAATTTGGATTGAAAAATTCATTAGAGTAAGTTCAAGGGCTCTAAAGAATCATCATCACTACAGTATGCCTTGGAATCCACCTTTCCAATCTATGAATTTGTTACCTGGCAATTGCCCAAGTGCCTTGGGAAGCACCTTTTAAAGGAGAAAAGTATTTAAGCTGATACTTTGAAATTAAAACACTGGTACTTAATACACACATAGGACTACACTGATTTGGACTTTGAGGAAACCACAACTGACTGAATAATTTTAATCCATAATCCAGATAGTTACCACAATAAATTGCATGTCTTTTCCATATTCCCCTTTCTTACTGTCTTAGTCCATTCCAGCTCCTTTAACAAAAATACCATAGACGGGGTGGTTTAACAACAAACAAGTATTTCTCACAGTTCTGAAGGTTAGGGAGTCCAAGATCAAGGCACCATCAGGTTCGATTTGTGGTAAAAGCTTCATGGTTCACAGGTGGCCATCTTTTCACTGCATCTTCACATGGTAGAAGAGATGAGAGAGCTGCCTGGGGTCTCCTATTCATGAGAGCTCCACCCTCATCACCAAATCACCTCCCAAAGGCCTCCCATTTCCTAACACCATTACATTAGTGATTAGGATTAGGATTTTAACATAGACACAAACATCCAACCCATAACATATACCTAATTTCAGCAATACTTTTAAGCTTCTTTATCACCTATTAATGACAATTCTTTTTTCCCTGAGGCTGCTCTTAGTAAACAGTTCCATCTTATTTCACTTGCATCCAGCACCAGCTTCACAGACGTGCAATCTGCACAGCATACATACCCCATGCTTGTTTTAAAGCTCTGCTGTTGCTATCTTGAAATTCTTAATAATTTTACCTTCATACCTGTATTTTGTAAGTTAAAGTCACAAAACAATAATGCATGCACATGAGCAGAGAAAATATTCACCAGAGGCATGTCCAACCATTCCTGGCTACTCCATTCACATATAATATTTTAGATGTCCATGAGCAAAAAATTCTGGTGGATTCAACATATGTGGGAGTTCCATGATATTCAAAGTGAGATAAAGGTAAGCAGAGGCACTAAAAGTCCTGAGGCCACATTTTTTCATTCAGTCCAATAAATGGCTCCAAGAGGAAAAAAAAAAAAAAAAAGAAGAATGGCATCTAAGAAACAAAAATGACTAAGGTGCCCTATTGTATCCTTCCTTACTTCTGTGTTAGCCAAACACTTACACTGAAAATGATGACACAGCAGGAAAAGGAATGATAGGGCAACTCTTCCTTTTTTACTTTCATTCATTCTTTATACATCATTATGCCAAAAATAGAAAGTTTTGGTAGAATGTAGATATATCAAAAAGTGATAAAAAGCTGCTAAGTTTAGTTTTGTGCAGTATTTCTACTTTTCTGATGCAGTATTTCTACTTTTCTGATAAGAACAAAATATATATATATATATTTGCACAGTTTATATACATATAAACTGTGAAATATAAATTGTACAATTTCAGTAATTATACATACTGGTTCGATGCTCATATCCATATTTAAAAAGAAGAATTAAACAGTATAAAGGTGAACAGTAAGATTCATTGTAATAATTTAAAATTTTTCTTTTTCTTTACTTAGAACAACACAGATATAAATAAAATACACCATGGTAAGTTGAGAAAGAGACAACAAAAGAAAGGAAAAAGTTTTATAGTTTAGCACTGTGATATAATGGGAAATATACATTTGGTCTTTTATTCTCTGGTAAACACATCAAGGTGCAAAGGGAGGTAACATACCCAAAAAGGTCATGGAAGCTCCACACCCCCAGCCCAAACCCTGTCCTATAGAACTCTTCTGTTTGGCTGTTCTTGTATTGTATCCTTTATAATAAACCTATAAATGTAAATAAAATGTCTTGAGTTTTGTGAGCCACTCTAACAAATTATCAAATCTGAAAAGGAAGTCATGGAAATGCCCAATTTAGAGCCAGCCAGTGAGAAATACCAGGGACAACCTGAGACTTTCACTGGCATATGAAATAAATGCAGTCTTGTGGGACTGAGCCCTTAAATTGTGAGATCTGATGCTAATTCACCACAGAGTGTCAGAACTGAATAGCACTACATCCAGCTGGTGCCTGGAAAGTTGGAAAATGGTACTGGAAAAAACACATGCATTTTGGTGTAAGAAGTGTTGTGAGTAAAAACAGTTCATAAGTACCTTTATTTAATTGCATGTTTTCTATTTTTTTTTAAACAAGGGACCGTGCACTTACATTTTGTCCAAGGTGCTACAAACTGTAGCTGGTCTTACTTGCACAGTAATGCTAACAGAAGAAAGGAATCCAGACAGAACCATTGTTCCAGGCCCCACACCTTTTCAGATGACATCAAAATCAACACAACCATTGAGACAGATCTAAAATAATAAAATAATTCTAATGTGTCATATGTTTTATTAGGAATTATTAGAGATATGATTTAAATTGTCTCATTTAATGTGTTGTGGTCCTAGACCTACTGTAATACTTGATAACAAACTCATAACGTTGGAGAATAGAGCAAACATCTGGCATAAATATTACTTTAACCAAAGACACCTGGGAAGGAGTAGATAGGAGAAAAGCTCTCTGAATTATGCTGATACCAAAACTAGACAAAGACATTGCAAAAAAAGAAAAATACAGGCCAAGATCTCTGATGAACACAGATACAAAAATGCTCAACAAAATATTAAAAAACTGCATTTGACAATGCATTAAAAGGATCATTCACTATTCAAGTAGGATTTATTCCAGGGATGCTCGGAAGGTTCAATTATTGCAAACCCATCAATGTGATACATCACATTACTGTGGTATCTCTCCCAATCGGATGGGAGCCCCCAGATGTTGGGTTATGGCAACCCAAATGGGTGGAAATTGGTGGCACTGGCAGTGAAGGGATTCACCCGAGGCAGAACAAAGATAAGAGAAGTTTATTAAATACAAAACAAGGGAGCCACAGGCAGGACAGCAAATCAGAGACTGTCTGCAATGAGAGAGTGAGAGACGGCTGTATTTAAAGGCAGAAAGTGGGGTGCCTGGGTGGCTCAATCAGTTGGGCATCTGCCTTTCACTCAGGTCATGATCCTGGAATCCTGGGATCAAGCCCCGCACTGGGAGTCCTTGACTGGTGCGGAGTGAGCTTCTCCCTCTGCCCCTCCTCCCATTCGTACTCCCTCTCTCTTAGACTTTCTCTCTCTCTCTCTCTCAGATTAAAAAAAAAATCTTTAAAAAAATAAATAAATAAAAATAAAAAATAAATAAAGGCAGAATGTGAGGAGGTATGAGATGTACGGAATTTTCCTCTTTTTGTTACCTGTGCCTGGTTTTAAGTAGCCCACTGGCTAGTTAGGGCCTACTGATATTTTGAGGTGGGTCAAGTGATGGGCCTGTCTACATTCAGCCAAGGGATTGGGGGTCACGATGGGCCCTTTTGCCTTAATCAAGTTTCCATTGCTCAAGCCTGTTATCTAAAAGTATTATAAGAGGAAAACAAGTATTATAAGAGGAAAACAAAAACTGTATCATCAGCTCAATAGGTGCAGAAAAAGCATTTGACAAATACAACACCTATTCATAATAAAAACTCTCAACAAAATTGGTATAGAAAAACATACTTCAACATATTAAAGACCATATATTAAAAACCCACAGCTAACATCATATTCAATGGTGAAAAACTATTATTTTTTTCCTGTAAAATTAGGAATACAATAAGAATGCCGACTCACACTGCTTTTATTCAACACAGTACTGCAAGTCCTAGCTGCAACAATCAGAGAAGAAATAAAAGGCATCCAAATTGGTAAGGAAGAAGTTAAACTGTCATTATTTGAAGCTGATGATATTATATATAGAAAACCCTAAAGACTCCATTAAAAAACTATTAGAGGGACGCCTGGGTGGCTCAGTTGGTTAAGCGGCTGCCTTCGGCTCAGGTCATGATCCCAGCGGCCTGGGATCGAGTCCCACATCCGGCTCCTTGCTCGGCAGGGAGCCTGCTTCGCCCTCTGCCTCTGCCTGATACTCTGTCTGCCTGTGCTCGCTCGCTCTCTCTCTCTCTCTCTGACAAATAAATAAATAAATCTTTAAAAAAAAAAAACCTATTAGAATTGATAAATAAATTCAGCCAAGTTGCAGAATACAAAAATCAACACACAGAAATCTGTTGTGTTTCTATACATTAATAACAAAGCAGCAAAAAGAGAAATTGAGAAAACAATACCATTTCTAATTACACTGAAAAGAATTAAATAACTAGGAATAAACTCAACCAAGTAGGTGAAAGACCTCTACTTTGCAAACTGTAAGATACTGATGAAAGAAATTGAAGATGACATAAACAAATGGAAAGATACACCAGGCTCACAGATTGGAAGAATTAATATTGTTAAATTGTCCATGCTACCCAAAGAAATCTGCAGATCCAATGCATACTTATCAAAAAACAATAATATTTTTCACAGAACTGGAACAAACAGTCCCAAATTTATATAGAAGTACAAAAAATCTCTAATAGACAAACCGACTTTGAGAAAGAACACAGCTGAAGTATTACAATCTCAGATTTCAGGATATACTACACAAAGACACAATAATCAAAACAATATGGTTCTGGCACAAAAACAGACACACAGATTCATGAAATAGCATATAGAGCCTAGAAACATATCCATGCCTGTGTGTTCGATTAATCTATGACAAAGAAGAAAAGAATACACAATGGGGGAAAAGTCTTTGCACTAAATGGTTCTGGGGAAACTGGACATTTTCTTACACCACACACAAAAATAAATTCCAAATGGATTAAAAATCTAAGCGTGAGACCCGAAACCATAAAACACCTGCAAGAAAACATAGGCAATAATATTTTGGACATTGGCCTTAGCAACCTATTTATGGATATGTCTCCTCAGGCAAGGAAAACAAAAGCAAAAATAACCAACTAGGACTATGCCAAAATAAAAAGCTTTTGCACAATAAAGAAAACCATCTACAAAACAAAAAGGCAATCTACTTAATGCAAGAAGATACTTGCAAATGATATATCTGATAAGGAGTTAATATTGAGTTGTATAACTCAACACACAAAAAAATCCAATTTTAAAAAGAGCAAAGGGGGCACTTCGGTAGCTCAGTTGATAAAGTATCTGACTTGGGATCAGGTTATGATCTCAGGGTCCTGGGATCAAGCCCCATGTCAGGATCCCCACTCATCAGGGAATCTCTTGTCCCTCTCCCTCTGACCCTCCCCTTGCTCATGTTCTCTTTCTCAAATAAATAATTTTTTTTCAAATGGGCAGAGGACCTAAATAGACATTTTTTCCTAAGAAGCCATACGGTGGCAAACACACGCAGATATACTCAACATCACTAATCATTAGAGAAATGCATGGGACGCCTGGGTGTCTCAATGGGTTTAGCCTCTGCCTTCAGCTCAGGTCATGATCTCAGGGTCCTGGGATCCAGCCCCATGCCCAGCTCTCTGCACAGCAGAGAGCCTGCTTCCCCCTCTCTCTCTCCGCCTGCCTCTCTGCCTACTTGTGATCTCTGTCTGTTGAATAAATAAATAAATAAATCTTTTTTAAAAAATCATTAGAGAAATACAAATCAAAACCACAATGAGACCACCCCACACCAGTCAGAATGGCTAGTAACAAAAAAACAAGTAATAAGTGTTGGTGAAGATGTAGAGAAAAGGGAACCCTTGTGCACTGTTCATAGGAATGGATATTATTGCGACCACTGCGGAAAACAGTATGGAGGGTCCTCACAAAATTAAAAATAGAAATACCATATGATCCAGTAATTCTACCACTAGGTACTTCCCCCAAAGAAAATGAATTTGAAAAGATATATGCACTCTTATGTTTATTGCAGCACTATTTACAAAACCCAAGATATGATAGCAACTTAAGTATCCACTGATAGATGAATGGACAAAGAAGATGTGGTATGTGTGTGTGTGTGTGTGTGTGTGTGTGTGTGTGTGTGTGTATGTATGCAATGGAATATTACTCAGCCATAGAAGAATGAGATCTTGCTATGTGCAACCATATGGATGAACCTAGAGTGTATTATGTTACATGAAATAAGTCAAAGACAGACCAATACTATATGATTTCACCTACATACTGAATCTAAAAAACAAAACCAACAGACTCTAAAATACAAAGAACTGGTGGCTGTCACAGGGGAGGTGGGATGGGAGGATGAGTGAAACAGATGAAGTGGTTTAAGAGGTACAAACTTCAGTTATAAAATAAATAAGTCATACAGAAGAAAATATAACCTAAAGAACACAGTAAATAATAATGTAATAACATTGTATGGTGACTATACTTACAGTGTGAACACTGGGAAAAGAATAATAAAAGCTCTCTGCCATCCCCCTACTTGCCTAGAAACAGGACATAATTTATTAAGGTATCTCCCTTTTCTGTACCACGAAGGGCAGAATTCTTACTCACCAAGACAACTCACCAAGACTCACAATTCTAGATTCTTACCAGCCCAGAGACAGATACCAAGAACTATCCACATAACAAACTTTACCAAATAACCTTTATCTTCCATTTGGTCCCCCATATATTTACTTCCCATTTTATTTTATGTAGGGGCTTGCAGCCCCTAAAAGCCTAAACCCTTTTTACTTTGTCCTACTTTTGTTTTGTTTTTTAAAGATTTTATTTATGTATTTGCCAGAGACAGAGCACAAGCAGGGGGAACAGCAGGCAGAGGGAGAAGCAGACTCTGCTGAGCAGAGAGCCCAATGCAGAACTCGATCCCAGGACTCTGGGATCATAACCTGAGCCAAAGGCAGACACTTAACCAAGTGAGCCACCCAGGCATCCCCCTACTGTTCTCTGTTAAGACACTATATAAACGTCAAGTTCTGGGGTACCTGAGTGGCTCAGACCGTTAAGTGTCTGTCTTCATCTCAGGTCATGATCCTAGAGTCCTGGGATGAACCCAGCACTTGGCTCCCTGCTTTGCTGAAAGTCTGCTTCTCCCTCTCCCTCTGCCTGCCACTCCTCCTGCTTGTGTTCTCTCTGCCAAATAAATAAATAAAATCTTTATAAAATAAAAAATAAACCTCAAATTCTGACCTCCCCCCACCCCATGATTTAATCATTGAGTTCTTCCACATGTATAGTGATGTGTATGTTAATAAACTCTGTTTCTCTCCCATTTTTTTAAAAAGATTTGATTAATTTATTTGTCAGAGAGAGAGTACATGAGCACAAGCAGGGGGAGCAGCAGGCAGAGGGAGAAGCAGGCTCCCTATGGAGCAGGGAGCTCAATGTGGGACTCAATCCCAGGATGCTGGGATCATGACTTAAGCCAAAGTCAGATGCTTAACTGACTGAGCCAACCAGGTATCCTTGTTTCCCTCCCATTAATCTGTCTTTTCTCAGTTTATTTAAAGGCCTAGACACTGAATCTAAGTTGCTACAGGAATTTTTTCCTCCCCTAAACTTCATACACAATTTACTGAATTGCGTGTCTCCACTGATCTATAGGAACATAATTCTTTTTAACCAAACTGTGGTTAAAGCTGTCAACTTTGCCCCAGACCTATGAATTTTGACCTCCTCTCAGCCTGAGCCAGCATACAACCTCCACCTAGAATAGAACTGACCTCAAGCTAAAACATTTTTTGATCTATTATACCATCTCAATGGTTGCTCATTTCTACTTCCCCAAAAATAATATTTCAAGCCTTGTTTACCCTAAAAAAGAAAAGCCTTTTTCTGGCTAACTTTTGAGATACTTAAAGATCTATGGTCAGTGTGTTCTCCCTATTACAATAGTCCCTTTCCTTCTCTTGTAATTATTCCTTTATTTTTCAATAATGGGTCATTTTGTTTCTTAGGGGAAGTCCTCCTATCTTTCACATGGTACCACAGCAGTTATCTGTAGGAAAAAAAAAAATGTATTTGCATACATTAATTACAAAATTACGGCCTTCCTGAATATCCCAAGTAAAAGAAGATCATTCAAGTCTGGCTTTTACTGCCTTGTAATCCAGGTGCTGCTTTACTTATACTGGTAACCATTATTTTCTTTCTCCCCAAAAAGTGCTACATATATAATATGTTATGTAATTTAAATATAAGAAAGTACTAGATAATCCCAGATATGTCACTGAGGAAATAAATCTCAGATTTCTATTAGCCTAAAATACCATCATTAAGTCCCCTAAACAGAGTTTTCTAACCTGTTGACTTGCTTTCCTTCACATGCATGACAAATTTACTGAATTCATGTTCAAACAACCCACTTCCCCAAGCTTCTCTACTCCCCAGTGAAACCAGTTTTAAAACTTCCTACTATTTCCTACTAATTACTAACACTGATTTTTTTTTCTTTTAAACAAAATCCACTGAGAGAATATGAGCATTTTATTACAATCTTTGTTCCAATATGCACCCTTCCATCCAGTAAATTCCCATTATACTTACATCAGAAATTATGTTTCAATCTGCAGTGTTATCCTAATATGAATATTCTTCAAAGCTGAACCACATATCCACTGCAGTTACATTTCTTTTCCTGAACAATGTTTTGTTTTTCTAGGAGTAAATTACTTAAATTTTTATACAGTCACTTTACTTACTTTTCCATGTAATATCATTTATGTTTCACTGATAATAATTAATAAAATCCTCTCAATCAAACCAAAAATCAGGTAGCCTAACATCTCCAAGAGAATATGGGACAGAGACTGTGAAACACACAGCCTGAATTATTTACTAGCTGGCCCTCTGGGGGAGGGGAAAAAATATATATATATATAGAGAGAGAGAGAGAGATCTGTCCTTTTACACGCTCATTTTAGTGAAGCATATCATAAAGGATAAAGGAGCTTCCTAAGAAAGTGTATATGGCAAGTGATTTTTTTTTTTAGAACGTCTGTGTCTAAAAATCGTATTGAATCTACTCTTAGACTTGACGAGTTGAGTATAGAACAATAGACAGGAAATAATTTTCTCTTTGAATTCTGAAGATATAGCTTCATAATATTCTACTATCCAGAGCAGCTAAGAATTTCAATGCCATTATAATTCTTAATCCTTGTAAGTGACTTTTTTTTTTTTTTGGTCTCTGAAAGCTGTTAAGATTTCTTCTTTATCTCTGATATTCTGAATCTCATTATGTGCATTAGTTAAGGTTTCTCTTTTTCCATTTTTTTCTCCCTCGACATAGTGGTAACATTCATTAAGGCTTTTCAAATTGGAAACTTATTTTTCAGATGTTGGAGAGGTCTTTTAATATTTTCTTGATAAATCCTTCCCTTTACTTTCTCTATTTGATATTCCTATTATTTTCATGTTGTACCAGTTTGATTCACTACTTTTCTTATCTTTTCTACTATCTCTATCTAATCTATTTAACAGGTGAATATTTTAGCTAAATCTTCTACTAGACATTCTTTATTGCTTCAATCTTATTTGTAATTTCCAAGAGCTTTTTCTTTTTTTTTTTTAAAGATTTATTTATTTATTTATTTGACAGAGAGAGATCACAAGTAGGCAGAAAGACAGGCAGAGGGAGAGAGGGAAGCAGGCTCCCTGCTGAGCAGAGAGCCCGATGCAGGCCTCGATCCCAGGACCCTGAGATCATGACCTGAGCCGAAGGCAGAGGCTTAACCCACTGAGCCACCCAGGAGCCCCCAAGAGCTTTTTCTTATTCTCAAAATGTCACCTTTTATAGTTGCCTATCTATTCTTTTTTTTTTTGAGATTGCACTTTTTTTTATTATTAAATATTTTTTTTTATTTCTTTTCAGCTTAACAGAATTCAGAGTTTTACACCACACCCAGTGTTCCATGCAATGCGTGGCCTAGTTGCCTATCTATTATTCAGGAATGTGATCTCACTCTGTAAAGACAAAAACAAACAAGATAGTAGGTCTCCAGTTTTCCCCTTCCTTTTTGCCTTTGCCCTTTTCTTTTTTTTTTTATAACAACCTCCACCACCCAGAAAACTCTAACTAGCTGATCTACAAGGTTCACAAAGACAATACTGAAAAATATTGTAGTGATGGTTATCTCCAAACCACTGCACCTTCCCAAACTGTAACAAGCCCCACCCTTTCTAGAAAAAGTAACTTCAGGGAACTTAAAAAAATAATGTCCCTTTATTCCTCTCTTCATTTTCCCCCTTTTCCCTGTTTGGGAGACAGACATTAAAGACTATGCCATTCAAAAGTAAATGAATAAAAGGATGAAATTAGAAAGTTACCACATAAACACAGGGAAAGGCATAGGCTCAAGTAAGACCTCATGATTATAGCACATGATTTACATTTAAAGCACATGATTAACTTAGTCAAAGAGACAGCCTACAGCAATAAAAAATAAACATAATAAAAAACAAAAACAGCAAACTCTGGGGAAGGGAGAGAACTTAATTTCCAAAATTATCACATTATTAGATACAAATGTCCAGTTTTCAACAAAAATCATAATGCATAGAAAGTATGACCCATTTAAAGGAAAAAAATTGAATCAATAAAGCTGTCCTTGAATGAGACCTGATGGTAAATCTACTAAACAAAGTCTTTAAAACAAATGTCTTGGAGATGATCAAAGAATTTTTTTTTAATCTGAGAAAAGTCAAGAAAGTGACTTACGGACAAAAATAAATTTCAACAAAGAGATTGAATACCTAAAAGTAAACCAAAAAAATTCTGGAACTAAAAGCACAATAATTAAAATGAAATATTCACTAGAGGGATTCAAAAGTAGATTTGAGCAGACAGAAGAATCAGCAAGCATGGAAGGATGCCTATACTCCTAATTTAATATATAAGCAACTAAGGCTTAGAGGTTGTATCACTTGCCCTTGAAAAACATGGGATGGCTGACAATATTATCTGTGCTTGGGACTGTATTAGTCAGGGACACATAAAAAAATCAAAGGGTAGGGGCACCTGGGTGGCTCAGTGGATTGAGCCGCAGCCTTCGGCTCAGGTCGTGATCTCAGGGTTCTGGGATCAAGCCCCACATCGGGCTCTCTGCTCGACAGGGAGCCTGCTTCCCCCTCTCTCTCCACCTGCCTCTCTGCCTACTTGTGATCTCTCTCTCTGTCAAATAAATAAATAAAATCTTTAAAAAAAAATCAAAGGGCAGGGGGGCCTGCGTGGCTCAGTGGGTTAAAGCCTCTGCCTTCACCTCAGGTCATGATCCTAGGATCCTGGGATCGAGCCCCAGATCGGGCTCTCAGCTCAGCAGGGAGCCAGCTTCCTCCTCACTCTCTGCCTGTCTCTCTGCCTATTTGTGATCTCTGTCTGTCAAATAAATAAATAAAAATCTTTAAAAAAATAAAAAATAAAAAAATAATAAATCAAAGGGCATATTCAATTTAAAATAATTCAATGAATTTTATATAGTAATTTTTAAAAATTTAATAACTTAATTATTAAATGAAGGTTTTATTTACAAATAAATTTTTTTATTTTTATTCTCTATTGTTTTATTGTTTATCACTCTGAGATACATTATAATCAAATTCATGAAAGACAGAGAGTCTTGAAAGCAGCAAGAAAAAAGTGATTTGTCACATATGAGAAATGTTCAAAAAGATAGGAAAATTTCTCATCAAAAATTCTGGAGGCTAGAAGGCTGTGGACTAACACATTCAAAGTTCTAAAAGAAAAAAAGCCCATCAACCAAAAATCTTATATTAAGTAAAACTGTGCTTCAAGAGTAGAGAGAAATTAAGACATGCCCAAACGAAAGCTGCTAGTTGGCTACCATAAGGAC
This sequence comes from Mellivora capensis, assembly GCA_004024625.1. Taxonomy (NCBI): domain Eukaryota; kingdom Metazoa; phylum Chordata; class Mammalia; order Carnivora; family Mustelidae; genus Mellivora; species Mellivora capensis. The sequence goes on along the minus strand of PISX010001887.1, from coordinate 6,588 downwards.
TGCCCTGCAAAAAATGCTCAAGGGAATCCTATAAGAAGAAACAAAAAACTACACAGTAACTCAATACCATATGAGGAAATAAAGATCTAAGTAAAAGTAAATACATGAGCAACTGTCTAAGTTTGGTTTGAAACTATACTTTCTGTTTTCCATATGATTTAAATGACTAATATATTTTTTTTAAAAATTAGTCTAAATGCTACTATTATTCCAATTTTGGTTTATAACTGCAAATTTTGTTCCTTACATAATATAAAGGAAAACATATTTAAAATAATTATTAGTTTCTGTTTTTGAGCAAAAAATATATATAAAGATGCCATTTTTTGAAATCAAGAATTAAAAGAGGAGATAAAACTTTAAGAAATTTTTTACATGTTTTTACATGTTTTATATGTTAGTTTTTACATATTATTCAAGTGAAACACATAGATTCAAACTAGAGTACTACAACTTTATAATGTTAAATGTAACCCTCATGGTAACCACAAAGAAAATAGCTATACAAGAGGAATTAAGAAGGGAATTTAAGGTGGGAGGAAGCAAGATGCCAGAGGAGTAGGAGACTGAAATATCATCAGGTCCCAGGAGTTCAGCTAGATAGTTATCAAACCATTCTGAACACCTACAAACTCAACAGGAGATAGAAAAGAAAAAGATCAGCAAATCTAGGAACATAAAATCCACCACTTTCTAGAAAGTATGATGTGCAGAGTAGTGAATCTGAAGCGATGGGAAGATAGACCTGGGGGTTTGGGGGGGTGGTGGCCTCCTGGCAAGTAAGAGAGCAGTGGAACACAAAATCAAAACATTTAGAAGTCGGCTCCACTGGGGGACATTGCTCCAGAGGCTAAGCAGGAGGTGGAGCCCTCATGGGGACAGTATGGTCTCAGGACTAACGGGGTCACAGAAAGACCAGGGGTATCTGAGTGTGGCAGAGATCCCAGGTATTGGAAAAAGGAAGCTGGCTACAGAGACGCAGCCAAGGAGTGCACTCTCAGCTTGGGGTTACCTTAAACCATGACCCAAGTCACAGTCAGGCCACTGCTCTTCAAGCAGGGACCAAACAAGTGGCAGATTCCGGGATTCCTCCTTCGGGAGGAACGGCGGGGACTGAGCCGCAGGAATCTGCTGGGTTTGGAGACTCCAAACAGGGCTGTGCATCACAAATAAAAACAGAGGGCTACAAGTTGGGAGAGCACAGAGTGCGGCGGGAGACCAGGGAGATGGGATGGATTGACTGCTTTTCTCTGAGGGCGCATTGAGGAGTAGGGTCCCGTGGTCTCGGCACATCCAGGCCAGAGATTGGGAAGCCATGATTTTCATTCCCATTCTCCAAAGCGGTACAGAAAGTGTTCAGGAAAAAAAGCTACCAGGAGCAAAACCAAGCAGATTAGCCTGGCCCCCTGCAAGGGTGGTGCAATTCCACCTCAGGGAAAGATCTTTGAGAATCACTGCAACAGGCCCCTTCCCTAAAAGATTAGCAACACCATCCAGCCAAGACCAAGTTGACTAATCAATGAGAACTGAGGAACTCCTGAAGAGGAAAATACAATACAAAGAATTCATTGCTTTTTTTCCCATGATTCTATAGTCTGTCAAAGTTAATTTTTTTAAGTTTTTTTTTCTTATTCTATTTCTTATCAATTTTTCCTCTTTCCTATTTTAACATTTTTAACTATTATATTGTATCAATCTCCTTTTAAAAAATCTTTTTTACTTTACATTGTCATAGTCATATTCTGTCCATTGTATTTAAACTTATTTTTTGTATACATATAGGTTTTTCTTTCTTTAAAATTTTGGGATACATTTTCTTCTAACAGATAAAAATACACCCAAAATCAAGTGTGTGGCTCTGTTCTATTCACCAGTTTAATTTTTTTTTCTCATTTCTTCTCCCAGTTTCAAGTCTCTTCCAATTTGGTTAGTGTATATATTTCTGGGGTCATTGCTACCCTTTTAGTATTTTATCCTCTCATTCATCTATTCTTACCTGGATAAAATGACAAGGCAGAAAAACTCACCTCAAAAAAAAAAAAAAAAAAGAACAAGAGGCAGTACCAATGGCTAAGGACTTAATCAATATAGGCACTAGTAAGATGTAAGAATGAGGGTTCAGAATGATGATTATCAAGATGTTAGCTAGGCTCAAAAAAAGGATGGAAGACATTAGAGAATCCCTTTCTGGAGAAATAAAAAAACTAAAATCTAACCAAGTCAAAATTTTAAAAAGCTATTAATGAGGTGCAATAAAAAATGGAGGCACTTACTACTAGGATAAATGAGGCAGAAAAGAGAATTAGTAATATAGAAGACCAAATGACAGATAATAAATAAACTGAGAAAAAGAGAGACAAACAACTATTGGACTACGAGGGGAGAATTCATGAGATAAGTGATACCATAAAGTGAAACAATATTAGAATAATTGGGATTCCAGAAGAAGAAGAAAGAGAGAGAGAGGCAGAAGGTATATTGGAGCAAATTATAACAGAGAATTTCCATAATATGTGTCCAAAAAGGACACAAGCATCAAAATCCAGGAGACACAGAAAACCCCTCTCAAAATCAGTAAGAATAGATCCACATCCCATCTTCTAATAGCAGAACTTAGAAGTCTCAGTAACAAAGAGAAAATCCTGAAAGCAGCAGAACATGAGGTCTGTAACATACAATGGCAGAAATATTAGATTGGCAGCAGACCTATCCACAGAGACCTGGCAGGCCAGAAAGGACTGGCATGATATATTCAGAGCACTAAATGAGAAAAATATGCAGCCAAGAATACTATATTCGGCTACACTGTCACTGAAAATAGAAAGAGAGATAAAAAGCTTCCAGGACAAACAAAAACTAAAAGAATTTGCAAACACCAAACCATCCCTACAGGAAATATTGAAAGGGGTCCTCTAAACAAAGAGAGAGCCTAAAAGTAACAGACCAGAAACAAACAGACAATATACAGTAACAGTCACCTTACAGGCAATACAATGGCACTAAATTCTTATCCTTCTTTTTTTAATATTATATTAATTTATTTGACAGAGAGAGAGATCACAAGCAGGCAGAGAGACAGGCAGAGAGAGGGGAGGAAGTAGGCTCCCTGATGAGCAGGGAGCCCAATGCAGGGCTCAATCCCAGGACCCCGGGATCATGACCTGAGCTGAAGGCAGAGGCTTAACCCACTGAGCCACCCAGGAGCCCCTAAATTCATATCTTTCAATAGTTACCCTGAATGTAAATGGGCTAAATGTTCCAGTCAAAAGATACAGGGTATCAGGATGGATTAAAAAATATATATATACCCATTGATATGGTGTCTGCAAGAAACTCATTTTAGAGCCAAAGACACCTCCAGATTTAAAGTGAGGAGGTGGAAAACAATTTACCATGCTAATGGACATCAAAAGAAAGCTGGGGTGGCAATCCTTATATCAAACAAATTAGATTTTAAGCCAAAGACCATAATAAGAGATGAAGGACACTATATGATATTTAAAGGGTCTGTCCAACAAGAAGATCTAACAATTTTAAATATCTATGCCCCTAACATGGAAGTAGCCAATTTTATAAGCCAATTAATAACAAAATCAAAGAAAGACATCAACAGTAATAGCAGGAGACTTTAACACCCCCCTCAATGAAACAGACAAATCATCTAAGCAAAAGATCAACAAGGAAATAAAGGCTTTAAATGACACACTGGATCAAATGGACATCATATATACAGAACATTCCATCCCAAAGCAACAGAATACACATTCTTCTCTAGGGCACATGGAACAATCTCCAAAATAGATCACATCCTGGGTCACAAATCAGGTCTCAACCAGTACCAAAAGACTGGGATCATTCCTTGCATATTTCCATACCACAATACTTTGAACCTAGAATTCAACCACAAGAAGAAAGTTGGAAAGAACTCAAATACATGGAGGCTAAAGCACATCCTACTGAAAAATGAATGGGTCAACCAGGAAATTAAAGAATAACTGAAAAAATTCATGGAAACAAATGAAAATAAAAACACAACTCTTCAAAATCGTTGGGATGCAGCAAAGGTGGTCCTGAGAGGAAAGCTAATAGCAATACAAGCCTTTCTCAAGAAACAACCAAGGTCTCAAGTATACAACCTAACCCTATACCTAAAGGAGCTGGAGAAAGAACAGCAAAGAAAGCCTAAACACAGCAGGAGAAGAGAAATAATAAAGACCAGAGCAGGAATCAATGAAATAGAAACCAAAAGCACTGTAGAACAAATCAATGAAACTAGGAGCTGGTTCACTGAAAGAATTAATAAGACTGATAAACCCCTGGCTAGACTTATCAAAAAGAGAAAGGACCCAAATTAATAAAATCATGAATGAAAGAGGAGAGATCACAACCAACACCAAAGAAATAAAATTACAAGAACATATTATGACCAACTATACGGCATCAAATTTGACAATCTGGAAGAAATGGAGGAATTCCTAGAGACATATAAACTACCAAAAGTAAACCAGGAAAAAATAGAAAACCTGAACAGACCCATAACCAGTAAGGAGATTGAAGCAATCATCAAAAGTCTCCAAACAAACAGCTCCCCAGGGGAATTCTACCAAGAATTAAAAGAAGAATTAATTCCTATTCTCCTGAAAACTGTTCCAAAAAAGAGAACTTCCAAACTCCTTTTATGAGGCCAGTATTACCTTGATCCCAAAACCAGACAAAGACCCCATCAAAAAGGAGAATTACAGACCAATATCCTTGATGAACGGATACAAAAATTCTCACCAAAATACTAGCCAATAGGATCCAAGAGTACATTAAAAGGATTATTCATCATGACTAAGTGAGATTTATTCCTGCGCTGCAAGGTTGGTTCAACATCTGCAAATCAATCAATGTGATACAATACATTAATAAAAGAAAGAACAAGAACCATAGGATACTCTCAATAGATGCTGAAAAAGCATTTGACAAAGTACAGCATCCTTTCCTGATCAAAACTCTTCACGGGACACCTGGGTGGCTCACTGTGTTAAAGCCTCTGCCTTCGGCTCAGGTCATGATCCCAGGGTCCTGGGATCGAGCCCCACATCGGGCTCTGCTCAGCAAGGAGCCTGCTTCCTCCTCTCTCTCTGCCTGCCTCTCTGCCTACTTGTGATCTCTGTCAAATAAATAAATAAAATCTTTAAAAAAATAAAAAATAAATAAAAACACTAAACTATACATTTAAAAATGGTTAAGATGGGGGAGTGTCTGGTTGGTAGTCACTTAAGTAGCCAACTGTTGGTTTCAGCTCAGGTCATGACCTCAGAGTTGTAAGTTGAGTACCCTTTGCTCAGCAGGGAACCTCCTTCTCCCTCTGCCTGCTGCTTCCCCTGCTTGTGTACTCACTCACTCTCTGATAGGTAAATGAATAGATAGATAGATAGATAGATAGACAGACAGACAGATGATAGATAGATAGATATGTTTTTTGAAAAATAATAGTAAGATGAGCCCTGCATCAGGCTCCATTTTGAGCACAGATCTGCTTAAGACTCTCCCTCTGCTCCTCCCCACCATGTGCTCTTTCTTTTTCTCTCTGTCTCTCAAATAAATAATTCTTTTTATTAATGGTTAAGATGGTAAATTTTGTGTTTTGTGAACTTTACAATAAAAAAGCAGTATCTGTCAAAAATTATAAAAACTTATACTTAAAATTGACACATACTCTTCTAGTAAATGATATACCAATAAAGTTTATCTTTAAAAAAAAAATAGAAAACCAGAACAGTTCTATAATTAGAAGCTGTACACACACAAAAAAGGCAACACAAAATAACGAGGAAGGACTGAATTTTTAAGAAGCAACAAAGAATAAGGAAAAGGAAATTGACAGATTGCCAATTTATTTCCTCAAGAAAAGAAATCACTGGTCCCAAAAGACGCTCAATTCCTCTCGCACATTCAAATTGCTTTTTGGGGTTGAACTGTGCCCCAGAAAAAAAGACATTCTAAACTCCTAACTCCAGTATCTCAGAATGTTACTTTACTCGGAAATATTGTCTTTACAGAGGTAATGAAGTTAAAATGACATCAACAGCTTAGGCCATAATACATTATGACTGGAGTCCTTATAAAACCTGCAAATTAGGGATGCCTGGATGGCTCAGTCAGTTAAGCATCTGCCTTTGGGTCAGGTCATGATTCCAGGGTCCTGGGATTGAGTCCCACAGTAGGCTCCTTGCTCAGCAAAGAGCCTGCCTCTCCCTTTGCCTGCCACTCCTCCTGCTTCAACTCTTGCACACACTCTCTCTCGCTCGCTCTCTCTCTCTCTCTGGCAAATAAATAAATAAATAAATAAAATCTTTAAGACACACAAACAACGCTTGGACATTTTGGGGGGAAGGAAGATGGCGGGGAACTAGGAGGAGGCTCTGGTTCAACCTGTCCCCTAAAGTGAGCTGATTACCTACCAAGGAACTCCGATCACTCATGAAATCAGCCTGAGATCAAAATTCTACTCGTCAGGATCTCTACGGGGCAGAAGACGCCAGTGGGACGTCAGGATCTCTACGGGGGGCAGAAGACGCCAGTGGGCAGGTAAAGCGGAGA